>JACXGJ010002301.1:0-67610 GCA_016801105.1 Esox niger | reverse complement strand
AACCCCCTAGGATCCACTATCTTAGCAAATAATGCGTACCGTTACACGGCTGATGAATAAAAATGTCAGTACCATATGTTTATATGCAGACGCTGAGTATACTTACTGGTGCAGCTTGAGATCCGTCCCTGCGCTTTCATTTCCAGCTTTTATAATGAATTCGAAAATTATCTGGCATTCAACTTAAGTGCTTAAAGATGGATATGTCATGTGTAAAACATATCTTAAAACGTATGATCAGGGTCCTCTTATCACAACCGACAGGTTTGAATGACACAGCCTACGAAAACTTTACTGTTTGGAAACCTTGCGCATTTATACAGTAGAATTTCGCCCACACCCCCTGTTCTGTGACGTTGGTCAGAATAGGGACTACTTTATTGATATTATCGTAATGTAATATAACAAAAAAGCGAACATACCCATATAGGAGATAGAGGTCGACTTAATAAGCATATTGTTTAAATATAAAATATATGGAATAGGAACGATTATTTGTTCAGAATTGTAAATGTAAGTAAATATGGTTGACCATATTGATATGGTTGTATACAAGGAATATATGTTTTCTCTGTTTTCCTTGCCCTGTGTCAACAAATTGACATCCATGTTCTTGCAAAACTAGTAAGCGACATCCTAGTTAAGTTGGCGAATGGATATTTGTGACTTCAAATGAGTACTGTGCCATTGCTAAAAATATAAGCGATGATAGCAACAGAGTATCTATTGGCTGTGATGGGGGAGGACTCGTTGTTTATTGGGCTGCAAGGGTGTCCAGTCAGCAAGTCAAGCGATATTACGTTTAGCAGGAGTTGTGGGTAATGTTGTTCCACAAGATATAGGCTAGATTCAGGATCGAAGAGTAATTTAGAATATGTGTTTAAACTTCCTAGTGAACCTATGGTGATGGCTGTGATCATTTGATAGTTCATAATTTTCCTTTGGTTTAGTAAAAATATCCAGGATATTTTGTAATTACATAAAGGCATACAAATAATTTGCATTAGTAAAACTGTAGCCCTTCATAATAGTGCATAAACGGTATTGTGCATATCAAATAGCTGAATAATTCAAAAATACACTGTTCTTAAAAAATTGTCCCCACTTGTCTAAAAGGGACCTCAGAAAGTGAACTATCAAAGTGAACCAATCAAAATTAGTTTCCGTTGCATATATTAGTTTGGTGAGAAGTATACACTGCTTAAGTCTGTCTAATAGTTCATAATCTATTGTCTCTCTTATTTTGTCTTACTAACCAATAATTTGTTGACAAAATGGGATATCAAAAAGATTTCAGATGATCATGTGACTTTTGTTTCCATTAGGCCTAGGGAAGCTGAGATATAAATGTAGCCTTACACCAAATTACTAAACTCATTTTTTTGGTCTGTCTTGCATTACTTCAACCAATTTCACAATTGTATTTTGATATTGTATCTTGAGCTTGGGTAATTAGAGTTATTTGCAACGATTTACAGAGATAATCACCTATACCCGGTTTTAACTCACCTGTAAGGACAAAAATATCGGAGGCATTATGCCGCGTTTGCTACATTTGGGAACTAGGAGAAAACGAGGTCAAATCATGACGAATGTACTTTTTAGGTCGGTGCTCTCAAGTGTTACTGGAGTTTCCGAATTCCGAATTGGGTGACGGTTCAAAACGTTTCTCAGACGGATCAAGTTTTTTCGGTAGTTCCTGGTTGTTTTGTAAGCTCGGAGTTGTCCTAACTGCGGCAGTCAAACACCTATCCAGGCACAAGGCATTTTAAGATCTGTCAAGCGTCAGTGAACAAAATGGCGTCCTACTGTATGACTGTCACTCGACTTCGGGTAAGTACAACTTTATTTTTTATTAGTAATTATATTCAGCACTCGTTGCATCAATCGCAGACGTACTCTTAATAAATCCTAGTTTTGTATCAATATTAAAATAAATCTTAATTTTGCTGCTAACTGTCGTTTCAGGTCCATCACCCTAGCTAAATAACGATATCGCTAGCTACAGTACAGTACTGTATATTTACCTTTGAAAACACAGACCATAACAATAGAACAGATGTTTGATGGATTTACCTAGATAATTGTCTAATTACAGGCTGGTGCCCCCGGCCACAAATGTGAGTCCTATAAACAGAACTGGCTAAACTTGTTGCAATAAATTAAATTATTTTATCAGAAATAATTCAAGAAAAATCAGCAATAAAATGTAACATAAATACTAGTCAGATTCTTTACTACTGAACTGATTTCAGAGCTTTCTGAAATGCTCTGTCGATTGTTTTTCTTGTGGTTCTTACGTTGGTTGATGTCTGGCCTTTCAGACAAGTGCATTTGTGATTTACTGTCTTCACCAACTCTCATTGATTTCCTTGGAACCTTTTTAAAAGGAAATCAGAGACAAGGCGAGGTAGGCCCTTTCATTGCGTGTTTCAGTGGAAAACGGATCAGAGAGACTTCTAGCTGATTGGGAGAGAAATTACTGGCGCTTAAGTTTAGGGGGAAAAAAGCTGAGCTAGATGCCAGGAGTACAGTATACAAACTGACGCCCCAAAATGTTTGTTTTACTGCCACTTTGCTGTGGACACAATCTCCCCTTCCTATAGGCCAAAGGAAAAACTGAATAGGCAACCGTTAAAATATGTTTACAAAAAATGTTATTCAATATTCTGGCTTATAGAGACAGGTATGTATTTTGTCACGTGACTTGTTATAGCTGACTATCCATGGATTAAACATGGTAACAGTCAGTTTAGACAAAAGCTTGGAGAAAATGGAGTGAAAATTACTGAGTGTATCATGAATCAATTGGGACTGACTGACTGATCTACTAGTGAGTTACAAAGCATGGTGATTTGTGGATGTCATGCTATAAATGTATGCCATTGTCTATTCATTTATACACTTTTATATTTACAGATTAATGTTATCACCATGGAGTCCCCACCAAGTGATCAATATACACGTGTAGGCTATAACCTAAGTGTGCGGTTATTAGAGTGGCTGACAAGTTCATTTCGAGAATACAAATAATATTTTATAAACAATTGCAACATTGCCATATTACACTGAGCATTGCTGTGTCAGACTTGTCTTTTGCAGAATCATTTCCCTGATTAAATTCAAATTTTGTCTGCAGTTACCTCAGGCTTGTAACTCAAGACCAACATCTTGTTAAAATCTGTAATATGACAAGGCCACAGTCAGTTTTAAATTCCTCTGAATTCACTTAGTCAAGGACAAGGCCTGGCTTGGAAAATATTCCACACATCAATAAAAAAAAACCTCCTGCAGGATGTTCTTTGAGTACAAACCTTATTTTCTTACACTTCAGTAACTTTAAAGAATGTGTCATACTACATGAAAATGAAAAATAAAATCCCACTGTATCCATCTCCTTTAGCTTGTGCTTGGAGGGACAAGGCATCTCCATGTCTCTGCAGCCTTTAATGCCAAGGCCAAGGTGGCCATGAGTCGCTTTGAGCCTAGCTCCAGCATCAACTATGAGAAGCTGCATGAAAACATCACCATTGTTCGCAAGAGGTCAGTACAGTCGCTTTTTTTCTCTTCTCTATTGACCGAAAAAGAGCTCATTTTCAACTAGAAAGCCTTACTCCTACATTGCTGATCTTTTGAATGTATTTTGTGTGTCAAATCCTTACGTCACTCGACTTCAATCATTTTAGGCTCAATCGCCCCCTTACCTTGTCTGAAAAGATTGTGTATGGTCACCTGGATGACCCGGTGGGGCAGGAGATTGCCAGGGGGCGCACCTACCTGCGACTGCGTCCAGACCGAGTGGCCATGCAGGACGCCACGGCCCAGATGGCCATGCTGCAGTTCATCAGCAGTGGCCTGCCCAAGGTCGCCGTGCCCACCACCATCCACTGTGACCACCTGATTGAGGCCCAGACTGGAGGGGTCGAGGACCTAAAGAGGGCCAAGGTTGGTAGGGGGCAGATAAAGCTGTTTGAGTGTTTGGGGTGTTCAGGGGGATGATTTTCCATGTGGTATTTAGACTGCGAACTGCTGAACACAGAGGGCATTCCATGATATTTTCCGACAAAGCACAGCACTGAATATTATGTGTGAGACTCTTTCCACATCCAACTGCATTGAGGTCAAGTTGAGTAACAGGGATTATAAGGGAATTAAGGTCTGCAGCCAAATATGTGCTTTGAAGCTTAGATACAGGAAATTACCAGCAGAAAATATATTCTACTTATCTAACTGACACCCAAACCCCTTCCCCTTGTCTTTTTTAACCCAGGAAGTAAATCAGGAGGTTTACAACTTTCTGGCGACAGCTGGTGCCAAGTATGGAGTTGGTTTCTGGAAACCAGGTTCTGGAATAATCCACCAGGTACTGGAAATATACAAAAAAAAATATTGTACAGATTGAGCTACCATGAGATTTATATGGAAGCATATTCTGATTGGTCAATATCCACTTCTGTAATGAGACTAACACAGATTGGTGCTCATTAATTGAAATTACATGCAGATATTGTGTTTTTAATAGTTAAAATTCTATCACATTTGTGACAGATTTTAAATATGAATAGCAAGCAAGTTTATTTATATAGCACAATTCATACATAGAAGCAATTAAATGTTCTTTACAAAGAAAAATAAAAAATATAAAAATACAATTGCATAAAAACAAATAGTCAAATGAAAACATCAAAACATCATAATAAGAAAACATAGAATAAGAAAATACAAAATGGAATGAAAATGGGATGAAAACAGGAAGCTATAAAAGCTGTGAGGCCAAACAGTGCAGTTAAGTATAAGTGCTCTGCCATGGGCGTGTGAAAAGAGGAGGCTTTAAATAGAATATCCAAACATTCAGAATTTTCCCTCCATTGTTGTGTTTTACAGAAACTGACTTTTTGAGATTTAAAAAGCTGTTTGATCAAAGGGTGTGCTGAAACTGAGAGAAAATAATAGAAAAATAGTCAGACATAGTTACGGTGACAGTTTGTTTATTATGCACCACATCAGTCAATATATGCGAATAAAGGCATTTTTATCAAAACATTTCAATGTACAATGAACCATTCATTTGTTTTTAGACTTCTCTTGCATAAAATCAGTTGATGGGTTAATGACTATGGAGATCAATATGTCAGATGATTGTGTTGTTGTTTATAGAACGGATATATGTCGCTTATCCTTGGCAGATCATTTTAGAGAACTATGCCTACCCAGGAGTAATGCTGATTGGTACAGACTCGCACACACCCAATGGAGGCGGACTGGGCTCCGTCTGCATTGGAGTCGGGGGAGCTGACGCTGTGGACGTCATGGCTGGTATCCCGTGGGAGCTCAAATGTCCTAATGTGAGTTGCTATGACGGAGAACCGTCTCACTGCGTTCCCTTCAGCCACGCCTGTATCTCTGTCTCTATCGGTTGCCCAACAAGTATAGAAAAACAGACCTTAAACGGACCGTAAATCTAGCAACAACTCCCTCGTCAGGTGATTGGAGTAAAGCTGACTGGTAGTCTTTCGGGCTGGACCTCTCCCAAAGACGTCATCTTGAAGGTGGCTGGGATCCTAACAGTGAAAGGGGGCACGGGAGCCATTGTGGAGTACCATGGCCCAGGTGTCGACTCCATTTCCTGCACCGGTGAGGCCAACATATAGTGAGGTTTACCTGACCTAGTGAGTGAATGACTATGTACTCCGTTTGTTTTCTGTTGAATTTGACCAGTGGTTTTGTCAAACATCGCACTAGTTTGCTTTCATAGTTCATGTGACTTTTCCCACCTCCTGGCTTCAGGTATGGCAACAATCTGCAACATGGGTGCTGAGATTGGGGCCACCACCTCCATTTTCCCATACAACCATCGCATGAAGACTTACCTCAACAAGACTGGACGTGCAGGTTAGGAGGGACTAAGACATTCTGGAATAAGTCTTGTGCTTCCTTTCCTCTCAAGCCTTTTCAGTGTATGTCTTAAAGCCCTGTATGAGTACAGCTTAGACATTTGAAGTGCAGCTTAGACATTAGTCTCTTTCTGACTCCTTCCATGTTGTCTCAGACATTGCTGCCCTGGCGGATGAGTATAAGGATGACTTGGTGCCTGACCAGGGCTGCGAGTATGACCAGGTCATTGAGATCAACTTGAGCGAGGTGACTTATTAGCCTGACATCCATGACTTGTGTTTCTACAGCATCTCAAGGGGGGGAAAAGAGCATTGTCAGTGCTGACTGCCTGTCGTCTCTCTTTGGCAGCTGAAACCCCATATCAACGGGCCCTTCACTCCGGATCTGGCTCACCCAGTGTCTGAGATCGGTGCCGAGGCTGAGAAGAACGGCTGGCCCCTAGAGGTCAAAGTAGGTCAGTATCAGCACCCGTCGCACGTAATCTGTGCCACTCCCATTAAACTGTATACATTTTGCTTTCTGTTTATCATTAGAGTATCATTAGCTATTCGTTTGAATCCCGCGTGCCTCCTCTGTCTTACTCTGTTCCCTTGTGGTCCCGCTAGGTCTGATTGGCAGCTGCACCAACTCCAGCTATGAGGATATGGGCCGTGCTGCTTCCCTTGCCAAGCAGGCCCTAGACAGGGGCCTGAAGTGCAAAGCTGCGTTCACTGTGACCCCTGGCTCTGAGCAGATCCGTGCCACTATTGAGAGGGATGGCTTTGTAAGTTCAAACCTTGAGATCATATTGCCAAACCAGTTCCTATGAACTTGTTTTTGCAGGTACAATACTATGGTTTGTTCTCCTTCAGTCCAAAATCCTGAGGGATGTAGGTGGAGTGGTCCTGGCTAACGCTTGCGGACCGTGCATCGGCCAGTGGGACAGGAAGGACGTGAAGAAAGGGGAGAAGAACACTATCGTCACCTCTTACAACAGGAACTTCACCTCCAGGAATGATGCGAACCCTGCCACGCATGCTTTTGTCACGTCCCCTGAGGTAGGAGTTACCATGGCGCGCCCACACTCCTTTGGTTTTGGATGTCTACAGTGTCCCTTTGTAGCCATCTGCCCTCCTAAGCGTCCCATCCCCTGTACAGATTGTCACAGCCCTGGCCATTGCCGGTACCCTGAAGTTCAATCCTGAGACTGACTATCTGACGGGAGCCAATGGTGAGAAATTTAAGCTGGAGCCCCCCAATGGCGACGAGCTGCCTGCGCGTGATTTTGACCCTGGCCAGGACACCTACCAGCACCCACCTGCCGATAGCACCTCCGTTAGGGTGGACGTCAGTCCCACAAGCACCCGTCTGCAGCTGCTGGAGCCCTTTGACAAGTGGAATGGCAAGGACCTAGAGGACCTGCCTGTGCTGATCAAGGTGAAGAAGAGTGAGAGAGTTGCATAGCGAGTCTAACAATTACTTCAAGCTATTTATTTATTCCCCTTTAATATCTAAAATTAACTCATAACCTTGAGTAAACAAATTTGTAACATGAAATGTTTTTAACAATTTTCTAAGATATCATACAGTTACCAAATGTTTTACATATGATATAAGACATCTATTTCTGTGTTTAGTCAAGGAAACACTTGATTTTTTCAGGCGTGCCCTGTATACATAAATATTTAGCAAAAAAAAACTAAAATAGCTCAATAACCAACACCAGCAGATTTCAACAAGCAAGCACACAACCATACATCAAATCAGCCCCAACTGTCTTGAAGCAAGACTTCCTGTAATTTCTTAAAACACAATAACTTCAAGCCTATGCACTTCATGCAGGTTATTCCACTTTTGAGTGGCTTGCAAATTAAAGGCGGTTTAACCATTAGAAACTAGCTTTTTATGTGTCTAGCAATATCAATTTTTGTGTTCTTGTGTTGTACTTTTTAACCTTCGTAAGTGAAGGAATATGCCGGAAGATTCTGCAGGAACACTGTGTAAACGCCCTCCGCCAACTCAATACGTTGTTCATTATTAGACTTCTGAGTTGGCTGTTGGTCAGGCATTTGGTGCTGTGTTAGAAAGGCAGTTTAATCCACCGTCTCTCCTTCCCTCTTCCCTCTTCCCCAGGTGAAGGGCAAGTGCACCACTGACCACATCAGCGCTGCCGGCCCCTGGCTCAAGTTTCGAGGTCACCTCGACAACATCTCCAACAACTTGCTCATTGGAGCGGTCAACATTGACAACAATGCGGTCAACAAGATCAAGAACCAGCTGACGGGAGAGTATGGTGGTGTTCCTGATGTGGCTCGTCACTACAAGGTGAGTGACAGACCGCCACTGATTAGAGGAGTGTGGGGCTGTCCCATGGTCACAATGTGCTTACCCTCTCTCTGCTCCTGTCAGGCCAACGGTCTGTCGTGGGTGGTTGTGGGGGACGACAACTATGGCGAGGGCTCTAGTAGGGAGCATGCCGCTCTAGAGCCCCGACACCTGGGAGGCAGGGTCATCATCGTCAAGAGCTTTGCCCGGATCCACGGTACGCTAAGGAGTTCTGTGTGGAACGTCGTTTGGTGGAAACCCGTTTCTAGGCTTGTTTGTGTGAGACGGAGCTCATGTGCAGTGGTTTACTTATGTATACATCCCCCAGAGACCTTCTCACATGCGGCACTGTTCACAAACTGTTCATAAATGTGAATGGAATTGTATTCAGTTCAAGAAGTTCTGGTGCTGTTTCAGGACATGTTTTAAACGCTTCTTGGTCTTCATCATGTCGTTGTTTAAAATATGCTCTCTACAATTCTGCTGGGATTTCCTGAAACAAGTGTATTTGATCTTAGATATTGGAATCTTATGGGACACGTTAATCCCACACAATCCGTTTTACCGATTTTGTAACTTCTGAAGCGATAGGTACTACCACAGCTTAGTGTCATCACAAAGGTGGTGAATAGTTATTCAGTCAATACTTATGTATATTGTTCATTGATCTTGATTTGGCATGTTAAAGATCTGCCCCACAGTGGTGGAGAGCATTTCTATTGACACAATAAAGCTGGATGCAAGCAAATTCTCAAAGCTCCATTTTCCTTTCCTTTCCTCTCCTCCTCATTGTTTCTCCTCAGAGACCAACCTGAAGAAGCAGGGCATGTTGCCTTTAACCTTTGCCGACCCGGCAGACTATGACAAAATCCGGCCTGATGACAAGATCTCCATCACAGGCCTCGCAAACTTCTCTCCCGGAAAGGTGAGCATCTGTGATCGTTCACCTTCCAAAAGGACCCTCTGCTCCATGTAAACGAAGATGGTACTTTACAGAGAATCTTTTCATGTCTTTGCGTCTCTCCGTCAGCCCCTGAAGGGAGTGGTAAAGCACGGTGACGGCAGTCAGGACATCATCACCCTGAACCACACCTTTAACGACAACCAGATTGAGTGGTTCCACGCCGGCAGCGCCCTCAACAGGATGAAGGAGCTGCAGTAATTGAATGGTCTGGAGAGGCGTAGGAACACAGAGGCAGACCTGCATACACTGTTGAAAATTGGGGTATCGCTGCCTCCCTTGTGTAAATAGGCTTAGAGATATAGATATATATATATATATATATATATATATATATATACGCACAAATGTCACTGTCCTAATAAAACATGCGCACATAGGATTACTGTGAAAGCAATCCACACACACACACACTCCTTTAGCACAAAAAGAGACAGGTGGAACTGTTTATGCACAGACACAAATAGAACACACATAAAAACAGTTTGTATGTGTTCCTGTTCCCGTCCGCACATCTTGTGTCGACAAAACGTCCGTTCACTGTAGAAATCCCATTTGCCATGCTTGTGCTGCATGATTCACCTCACAAACTCACACAGCTAGTTCTCAGTGTCAGTTCTGTAGCCTGAAGATTGTGCACTTTCATTTCCTTCTTCACTGTTAGTTCAATGTTCGCTTCATCTTTACTAGCAAAAAAATTCAAGTAAGCAATCCTAGAGATTCAAAGTGAGCGAGATGCTCGCTTTGAATTGTGGTTAGCCGGCTCGTGTCTGATGTTGAGGGAACATGTATGCTGAATGTGTCCCTCCCATTTCCAGGATTTTGAACTCTTCTCTGTTAAATGTTGCTAGTGAAGATGACAGTTATTTGTTTGGTTCCATCTTTTGCCCAGCGTCGTTCTAGTGGGTCTCAGTATCTGCCGGTCTTTGCTGTGACTGACCTGAATTGACATGTTTTCTCCTGTCATTAGCAGGAGCAGGTCCCCTAACCTGGTTACCCTGGGCTAATCACTGTACCAATAGTAGATTAAAGGCATCAATAGAACCATTCTGTTCTGTGGCCCCAGGAAATGGTTGTATTGACTTGTGTTGTTCAGTTCAATCCTTGTACTGTGTAGTGAACACTGACTTCTTTGTAGTAACCTTTCTATTGTACCGTGTCTCTTGACACAGAATCCATTTTAACCCACGAAATGGCTGTATTGTTTGGACTGTTTGTCACTCCTCTGCATTCCACTCTCAGACTCCACTCACTCTCTGCTGCTTCTTTTACATTTAGCTATAACCGCCATGTGGTTCCACATTTTGCCACTTGGAGTAAAGCTTGTTTTATTGGTAATGGTTTTGCTTTGATCAAACCCTATTAAATGGGCGCCATTTGCCAGAAGCGTGGCAGAGCGGGAGCTGCACACACATTGGTTTGGGCCTGTGTGTAAAGGGTGTTATGTAGTCGCACAATAAATAGGGGTTTGTACATAAACAGTATATATTGTACATTAAGAATGTAGAGACAGGGTGGACAATAGCTGTCGGAGGCGGGGCCTTATCTTGACCAAATATAACATATTCAAATCATTGAACTTCCCATAAGTCGTTTATGTCCATTACGCCCCATGACTCATCTCATGACAACTTAGAGATTCAAAATGAAAAGTGAATGATTGTTGAAACACAAAAACGGGGTTGCACTGTATGTTTGAGTGATCAGACCTGGATAGGTGTATTGTAATCTGACTGTATTTTGTACAGAGGTCTGGATCCAGGGTGAATTTTGGAGAATTTACCATGTAAGGAGATTAATAATTTAGGTGAGACGGCTCTAGATTTGAATTGTTTGTTTATTTGTTTTTTTGTGGGCATGTCTTTTAACCCATGACGTATGCAGTTTAGAGAACATTAAACAAGAATCTACAAAACTGTTCAAACATTTCCTCAACCTTAGCAAAATGATAATGTTGCTGATTTAAAAAAAAAATTTCTTTGCTGGCTATCACAACTAATCGCCAAAGATGCCTAAAGAAAATGCCCAATTATGTATTCAAATGAAGAAGAAAGAAACAAAGGTGTTTGTCCTTCATTTCTCTAGAACTGAATTTCTTGGTCATGTAAATGAATGAGTATGATGTGGAACAGAGTAATGACTACAGTGATCGAGTTGGTATCTGTGGTTTGCTTAGAATCTTTTTCTAAATTAATTAATATATTCTAACATATTCAAATTATGCACTTTCTAAAGAACTATCCATGGAGTAGTTTGTGTATATCTTTGATGTAACTGGTGATCCCTGGTTTTTACAGTATTTATGAGTTTATGAAATGCTAATGTTATGTCATAGTACTTTATTGTGAGCATTTTATTAGATATTGCTGATCCATTTTGAATCAATTTCAATAAAATAATTTTAAAAACGATTTAGATGTGGCAAGAAATGCCTGCATTTACACAGGCAAGCCCTAAGCATTAATTGGGCAAACAATCAGAATTTCCAGTGAACACAAAGCCATTGACACAGAGAAACCCACTGTCAGACAGTAGGCATGTTCCTATGCTTAGACTTAGCTGATGCCTGACATATTATCATGGCAAACCATGTTATGTTATAGCAATCAGTCAGTCTGACAGTGTTGAATTCCCCTTCATTGATTAATATATTTGTTTCCATTTGAAAGTTGATTTGTTAATTTTTTGTATTGGTTGATTTTTATGCTTGTGTTTCATTCGCAGCGTTAGAGAGCTCAGAACAATGTCTGTGTAAATGGTAAATTAATATTAAATAAAGAGAAAATATTTATTGGATTTCTTTATTCTTTTTGGGATTTGTTTAAAATCAGCTGTTTTTTTTGGTGAAATTATTTAACAATTAACAATTTAACAATTACAATAGAATAGTGCAATATTATGCAATTTGAATATATCATCCCTTTGCTTATTAGGGTTAGGGTTTCCCAGGGACTGATTGAGTCATGTCCTGCACTCAATATACTGAACAGAAAAATAAACACAAAACAGATATATGTCCAATGTTTATTTTGTTAAAAGTACAAATACTCCAACTTTTCTATGCCCTTTTATAATTTGTATCCTTGTTAGAATTTTTCCTTTGCCAACATAATCCATTCACCTGACTTGTATTTCAGGTTATATTTTAATATTTTCTGTTTATTTTCAGGCCAAGACTAGGCTTAACCAGAGTCTATGAAAACCCTTTCATAGACTCAGGTTTTTAACATCTAACGGTTTAGTCTACATAAAAAAATATAAAGAATGCCGACCAAACCACACATCTGAATTCTTACCCAACGGTTCATGTTCAAATGATTTGTGGTGGAAAGGGGATATAAAGATACTTGAAAAAAATGTTTAAATGAGTGTTGAAGCAGACCACAGTCATGAGCAGTGGGGGTCTTTATCTAGTTACATTAACTGAGTGTACGCTTACTATTTAGTTTGTCCACCCAACTGCTGAACCCTTCATCTCGCTACCTACACCAAGCTTTTGCTCAACTAGGCACGGGTAGTGAGATGAAGTGTTTAGCAGTCTGGTGGCCTGCTGACAAAACTGTCTCTGAGCCCCATAGATGAAAATACAAGAAACCATGACTGTAATGTAAAAAATCACTAATGCTGTGCCTCTCAATAGTAAAGTGTTTTTCAAAATGTTTTTTAGATTCTTGACTGGTATTATTAGGAAAATCTGGACGGGTGAGAGCCAATGTATTATCTCCTAAATCATCTGGCAAGTTACAGAAAGTAGACACGGGGAGGGAGGCACCAACTGAGGGAAGAACTTTCAGGATCAATACGAAAAAGCGTTCGGTCCCTTTAAAATTGCGACGTGCCGGAAACCGTATTAGGAGTGTCGTAAATCAATAACACGTGTGAATATTAGAATTTCGTCAGGGGTTAGTGGCTGGGGTTTTGGAATGTCTTCATTATAACGATATATATTTTAAACTAGTAACATGGTCCCCTTTGCAGCTGAAGAGTTATGGTTGGAATTTAAATAAATGTCATATACATCTTTTATTTTACTTGTTCCAAAGTTAAGGTAGGTACTGTAACGTTCAGCAGTTTTGTTGTGATGCTAAGTAGCGTTAATGTGTTCAGCAATGTTTTGCATGATACGGTTTTGCTAAATATTTTCGTCTCTGGGTAGGCAGCGTCTCAATGTGTCTGTATTGCCCTGTTATGATACTTTCACATATGGCTGACCGGCAGACCTATGTATCAACCTGTCACTGTTTCTTCTATAAATCAGCATCATGTTCGTTACGGTGGAGATGGTTGACACTGTCAGAATACCCCCATGGAATTTCCAGCGGCAATTTAATGAGGCAATAGCAGAAGAACTCAACAAGAAATTGGCCAATAAGGTAAAATGATGCAGTTGCTATCAATGTAACTCAACTCTACGAATTTCTATGGAAATGCGGCCATTAGGGTGGGCACATTTTATGGTGTACAGCTGGTTGTCTCATAGCCCATGCGTTCTTCTTCTTGTCAAACGTTCTGCTTAACCATAATGCATAATTTCACCAATTGAGCTGCCATGCGCCCGACCTATTATAAAGAGTCACTAAAGTGCTAGGCAACCCTGTCTGACATTCCTCTCATCTGGGACATTCTGAGACAGTTCAGACGTTGTATGTATGCTGTGACCATTCCAACCTGGGTCGCGATGGTGCAGAATCTTACACCGCTGCACTACCTGTGCAAAGCTGTCTTTTTTCATTCAAAGACGATATAACCAATTCCCCATTTTGTTTGATTTACTTCACCCTTACAGAAAAATAATTTGATACATTTTATCCCGCAATGAATAAGCTTGTGGTATCTCCAGTACTATTCAGCCTGAGGGTGTTTAAGTTGACTTCTGTTTATACTCCTACGTTTTTCTGTAAAATAGTCTGTACGATTTTGCATGACAGCTATATATAAACTCTAGAAACAGCTATATATAAACCAATGTTTGGCCCTTCTAGAGGTCAGAGAATCCCAACCTACTGAAGAATTGAATAGTGATGTGTGTTAAAATGCCCCAGTGATAAAAGACTAGGCCAAATTATACAAATCATCCAGAGATTTCAGTACTTAAGCTGAGGCATGCTTATCAACTCCTAAGGTATTTCTTTAGTTTTTTTTAAAGGTTTTTATTTTTCATTTGTCTCCCTTGAAGTTTTCAATTTGTTTTTCAATCGAATTGTTCACATTATAGGCCACATTAAAAGTGGACAAAGTTCTGACATGATTTATCTTTCTCATTCTTTTACATCACAAAAACCTTGCATTTTATCATGGGTGTTTAGATTTTGTATCCACTGTATATTTAAAAGAATATTTGTATTATGCGATCCTTTTTTGTTATTGTATTAAAAAGAAACCAACCGGCCATGGAGTGATTGGAATCAGTGTTAATCTTTATACAAGAATACACTTTAGTTCCGTTAATAAACGTTCTGTTGTCCATGTTATTTCAGCAAAAATGTAATGGCTGAGGTGAAAGATGCATTCCCACTGTTTAAACAGAGTTATGGTTAGACTCAGTCTGCCACATAGAAAACCATGGATGGATTTTTTTTTCTTCACAGGTAGTTTATCAGGTTGGTCTTTGCATCTGTTTGTATGACATCACCAAACTGGAGGACTCATACATATTCCCTGGGGATGGAGCTTCCCACACCAAAGGTGAGGAAAGGAAAGCAAGAGCTTGGTTTCCATTGAATTGGTGAGAGTTTTCAAACCAGAGGTGTCTTTTTCAGCAAACTAACTAGCAAAAGTATTTTGGTGGCTACATTTAGCAGTAAAAATTACAGATTCATAATTTGTTTACTATTATAATTCGCATTGTGGAAAATCTAGGACAGGAGCTGTGATGTTTTTTTTCCAATTTTGTGGTTTGTGGTTATTTTTGTTGTCTGTATTCATGATTTTCTACTGTTAGTACACTTCAGATATGTTGTGTTCCACCCTTTCTTGGATGAGATTCTTGTTGGAAAGATCAAGTACTGCAGTCAAGAAGGAGTGCATGGTGAGAAACACATCTTTTTCCCAGCCGTTCTCACACTATCTAAATGTCAAGACAAGCCCTGTAGTAATTGGTCTACGACTGTGCAGCAGCATTTTCTACCAATATCCCTCATCATGGACCAAGAAAACAAACATTCTAAGATTTTCTGGTGCACTGATTCTCTGTATAACCTGCTGAGGGATTCCTTCCAACCTGCTCTCACACAATGTGTAAAGTGGATCAACATGGAGGGGGTCTCTGTTTAACTTCTCTGAACCAAAAAACATCAGTGATTTAACTACTTTTGCTGCCTGAAGCAGCAGCAGCCAAGTCCACCATACAAACATTATCAGTGTTTTTTTTTCAGTTGGTGACACCATGTCATGATTCGGTAGCACCAATTTAATTTTTCTAGAGGCATGAAATAGAAGAGTAGTTCTCATATAATGTCATCCCTAGGCAGTGAGAAGCCCCAGGCAAATGAGCACTCAGGGCAGTCCCTTTCATTACTGGAATCATGAACATAATGCTGTTACTGTTTAATTGGGTTGTCTCACAGTATACAATTAGTTGTGTGAGCTGCTGTTTGAACTGGTGCAACCAATAAATATTTAACTGACTCAGCTAATTATAACAATATCATAATGCCATGTGTCTCATCTGGTTAATACTGCCTTTATTCTTTTGCAGTCAGCCTTGGATTCTTTGATGACATAGTAATTCCTCCAGAGTCCCTCCAGCAGCCTGCAAAATTGTATCCTACCTAGTGACATGTTTGAATATCACCCAATGTGCATGTCTCTGTGTGTCGCTTTACAACACACTGTAAAGCAACAGAGTCCTTCCTCCTTGACTGCTGCCCCAGTGATGAAGCAGAGCAGGTGTGGGTGTGGGAGTATGAGACCGACGAAGGGGCACACGACCTCTATATGGACCAAGGCGAGGAGATCCGTTTCCGGATCACAGATGAGGTCTTCCTGGACACGTCGCCCACCGGTCCTTCTGCCGCGGTAACTGACGGCCCTGCTGCCCCCGGGGCTGAGGACGTTGGGCAGAAGAAAGAGGCTCCTTATACACTGATCGTAAGAACGCTCCCTCTGCCATGACACACAAAGACGTAGTCACCACTATTTACCGTTATATTTCAGGTATCTGTCACTGAGTTAATGCCATTAAACTCACAGTATTGGCAGTGGCTGTAGAGATCAATAGAAGGGGCTTTGCATATTTGCTTGCTTACTTCTACTACTGAGTTGGTAAACAAACTAAAGTGATCCACTCTTGTGGATAGTAGCTGGAAGAGACCGTGGTTGGCAGCGGTGATGTCAGTCACATCCATACTTCAGGGGTTTTTGCATGCATCTGTATGAAGATTTCCTCTTGAGGTGTCTTTCAATATCATCAATCAGTAGTTTGATGTTCATAATCCATTCAGCCTGGCCTCTTGTATTTCAGGGAACCATCAGCGAGCCTGGCTTGGGCCTCCTGTCTTGGTGGAACAGCTAGCGAAACGAGACCCCTTTTACAGTTGAGGAGACGGTAGAGGGCTGTCGAATGTTCATTTTAGCTGTTAGACATTCACCTATTTGGACTCCTGTCATTCACTCCTCCCCAGGACTGATGGTCATATTGGAGGAACAGGACTGAAGTGTTGACAATGCTCACTGATCCAGCACTAAGGACTCAAGCAGAGGGGTCAGGGCAACCCTGTCACGTGTGTGTGTGCGCGCGTGCCTGCGTGCGCGTGCCTGCGTGTGCGTGCCTACGTGTGCGTGCTGCGCCCCAGGAAAAGGGGTCAGTAGCCAATAGAAATCATGAAGGGGGCCCTGTAAACCCCCTATGTATACTTCAAATACTACCACCATGACTGTCAATGTAGCAATATTTAAACCCGATGCTCGTGTCTGGATCGGAGAATATTGTGCTTGCCTAAATATAAAAATGTGAGTGGTCTTCGGGCTCCGTATAAAGTTTCTTTCGTGGTCATTTACGGTGATTTCTTTTTTAAGGTTATTTAAGCGATAAGTTAATGCAGAGTTCCTAGACACAGAATATATTCAATATTTGTGTATTCCTGTTTTTCTATTTTATTTGACTAGTAAAACAATTAAAATCATGCAGTCCTCACTTTGACAACAAGCTTAGAAGTTTAGAATTTCAGTTGCAAACTTGTTGAGGTACAACCAACCACCTTTCAAACCTGTTATCAGGCTAATTGGCTTCCATCTATGATCGATGGTAGTGATATTGATTAGTTAAAATCAAATGCAATTGTTTGAGGATTACATTGCTGAGTTCATTTCAAAGCAATGTGACCACTGAGTGTAAACGTTGTTTAAAAAGATATGTGGCATAAAGTTGTCAAGTTGATGGACTTAGCATGAGCTATAAGGGATAGACCCATTGAGACCTGATGTCCCCTTTAAGATGGCAATACCTGACAAACATATCCCTCATGGTGCTTTGGTAAGCCCCTACTTGTGACATTTTCTAAATCAGGTGTTTATTTGTTTTTATCTTTCTTTTGCAACCATATATACTAGCTGCTGAATGTGATGTTGTGAGAAGTGGAATTGGGAAGAAATGCATACATTTCCTTTTAAGATTGGCATATTTTTGTGTTCATGGCAAAATTCCAATTGTTTATGAATGTTATTTCCTGGGGACAGCAAAGGAACCACATTATGACCCATATGCCCCAATCCCCTGATGTTCTTTGTTGATTTTGTGTTTCTAACCCTAATTAGGTCTGTCCAAACAATTTTTGTTACTGGTATATTCTGATGTACCAGCCAATCGTGTTCAGGGGTCAAAACATCCAGATTATAACAAAGTTGTACATCCAGTTGTCATATGTACCCAATATAACAGGCTAAAAATGTATGTATGATGCTACTGGACACAGTTCTTATCCCTAACATTGTGGCCATATACCACTTTTTTTGTTGGATTATTACTATGAACTTGTTACCAACACATTTTCTTCTCCGTATCTTTGCTATATGGTATGTTGTATGCTGATATTTCAGTTACATTTCAACCCTGTTTATTGATAAATCTGTCACTGGTCTTGAAGTGAAGATTACAAAATTGAATTGATACCATATGTATTCGAATTGTTGTGCCTTATTATTTAGTTCTTTCTGAAATGCTTTAGTGTCGTGTAGGCTTCAATCATTGCTTTGAGGTATACAGCATGGCACGTTTTTTCATAAACCACACGAATGTGTCGTTTTGCGGAACGTAATTTCGCCCACCCTCTCCGTGTACACGCACATGCGGGTATCAAATACGCTTCACATTCGTTTTTGATACCCCGGCGGAGGGTCGAGTCCCGTGCCCCTGCTCAGCCGTCACATGGATCATCCAATGTTTGCGTGACACGTCATCGACTGTTTTGTTGATTGACCGATAGATATTGCATTTTTGTGGGAATGGCTGACTGATAAAGTACTGATCGAGACGGTGTAAGATCTGAGTGGACGAAGGAAACCTCAGTCATCAGCAGGTGCGCAGCCTCAGCACCCGACCGGACGGGGTATTCCGTGGGACGTGGATTTACGAGAATTATTTATTTAATTAATGTTGTAGTAACTGACAAAGCACAGACTTCTGTCCGTTACAGACAAACGTACTCCAGAATGCCGTGAGTAACCGATGATTTTATGTATTGTCAGAAATAGGGGTAGGCTATGCCTCGTATTGTTTATCGTAGTAAGTCTGTATCGCCTTTAGGATGTTAATCAACATGCGATTCTCTTTTTTTTACTTGAGTAGACTATAGGCTTCGGGACAGCGATGATAATCATTAACGGAAAAAAACACATGTTCGGGTAGAATATCTAATACTCTCATCCGTGTCTCTCTTCGCATAGACTGCCTTTTCGAATATTCTTGATGCGAACGAAATTGGGAAAGATTGAAGGAAATTGGCTAAAACATTACCCAATCTAATTGATGACGTAATCATAATTTGTATGCAATTATTTATTAGCCCAAAATGCAAGGTTCCACATCATGATGAATTTGAAGTGGCGGGCCGAGACGACTATTCTTTTTTGTATATTCTTATCAACCCGTTATTTTACGTGATTTTACGTCATCATATAGGCCTAATCTAAAAAAAACTATAGCTTATTCTAAATCTAAATTTCTAGAAGATTATCTAGGTAGAGTTACTTTATGCCAACTGATTCCTATCCTGATTTAATCATTCCTTTTACTGGAATTGTTGAAACCTTAATGTTTTGTTGTTCTGTCATTACCCAACGCTTTCTTGTATTGCATGCTGACGTAAGTAACAAACCACAAGCGTTTTAGCGAACTCCTACATGCGAACGGTCAGGGATCTCTGTATCTGTAACCTTGATTATGTAATAGGGGAGAATAGAGCAATCTTAAGTCCACCATGGCCATAAAACGTGTGCTATGTGTCACTTCATATTGTGTGAACGTTCCCTTGTTAATAATCAGAATGTCTTGTGGACACGATGGCTGATTTTGATTACTAAGCTTTTTTCACCAAGCTGTGCTGTTTTTGAGCGTAAAGGACTAGACAGGGCAACATCACGTAAACAACAGTGTCATAGGCTACATTTAGACATGCAGGCCGTTTCTGATTTTGGTTGAAAACTTACCAAAGAAGTCTGACTGAATTGCTTTGTAATGTTGATTATTGTGATTGCCAGTTATTGTAATACGACCTCGTTGTAATATGAAAACGGTAATAATGATAAGTGATGGTCTCTGCACTGTGTCCAAACCCAGTTAAAACTGTCCGTCTAGTGTCTGAATGCAAGCATGTCGAATGTTACTTTTCTTCTTTCCCTTACTCATTCACAGAAGGCCCTTTAAGTCCCTTTAAGAAACGTTCTTGAACCGTTTGCCCAACTGTGTTCCGGAAGGCCGGAGATTCTCAAGTGACCAGAGAAAGACATACCTGGAGTGTCAGCATCCAGCCAGGTGGTTGGAAGAAGGACCCGGCCGTTCAGACATGGCAGACCCCAGCGTGACGTCCCCCTCGGAGGCCCCTCTGCGTTCTCCCCGGACAACGCCCCTCTCTCTATCCTTCAACTTCCTGAGGGAGGGCAGCCACGTATGGGAGGGGGGAGCACCGCCCCAGCCACGGTCGCTGCCCAGCCCTCTGCCCACCAAGCGCACACGCACCTACTCAGCGTAAGCACCCAGACATGCTGCTCATCACTGTTTTTCTCGTTTAAAATTGATTTTAATCAATTGTTTATTTACTTATAAACTAACATGTACGGTATAAATACTTTTTAGCACTGAACATTTTCCTCCATCAGCCGCAGAAGGGTGTTTTGGTTTAATGTTTTGGACATTGTTGCCATTCTCATCTCTCCCACTTTAGCACGGTGCGCGCTACCTCGGGGCCCGCATTTAAAGGTGTGTGCAAGAGTTTCTGCAGGTCGCAAGGTCATGGCTTCATTCGCCCCACCAATGGTGGAGATGATATCTTCGTTCACATCTCTGAGTAAGTTGTCTGTTCTTCGTCACTGCAACAGCCTTCTACTGTATCAATGGGCCTCATCCCAAAATTAACAAAGTGTCATCAGTTTCTGTTAAAAGCTTTCTGTTACCGAGCATCACTTAGAACATTCAGAACGGGGACTGCCTGTATATGGATATTGTACCATAAATAATTAACATCTATTTATATGTACAGTACTATAAAAAAATCATTCTATTTCAGTATTGAGGGCGAGTATGTCCCAGTGGAAGGAGACGAGGTCACATACAAGGTCTGCCGGATCCCACCCAAAAACCTGAAGGTCCAGGCGGTGGAGGTTAAGATTGTTCATCTTAACCCAGGAACGAAGCACGAGACCTGGTCTGGCCAGATCATCAGCCAGCTAGAGGAGTGCTAGGCCTCAGCGCTGGGCTGTTTATTTACACCTGGGTACAGGCATGTCTCAGGTGGGCAGAGAGAGACCTGTCTAGAGCAGGAGGGGGTGGCCAACTCTGGTGCTGGAGAGGCTGTCTGTATCAGCCCTAATGGAGCTGCTTTGAGCTGTGACAAAATGCACAACTGACCATCTCTTCAGGACAAAAGTTGGCCGGCTGGGTGGGTGGGGGGGTGGGTGGGTGTCTAGACTGGATGGATGAAAGAATGTAAGGAAGGTTAAGGAGAACACGTTCAACCTGAAGTTACTTTAAGTGAATGAGGATTGGGTTTGGATTACAGGATATAAAATTAGAAATCTTACACAATTTGTTGGAAACTGAGCTCTGGGTGTGAAACCCAAATTTGTCACAAAAAGAAAAATATGAATAAGGGATTATGGTTGAGTGGCACATACTCTGAACTTGTCTGATTGAGCCACATAGAATACTTATATTTATGTTGAAAATTGGAATGCAACTATTCATATTTTAATGAGGTATACAACCATCTATGTATTTTTTGATTACTATATATATATATATATATATATATATATATGTGTCTAGAGCATTGGTTTAGATGATATATCATGTTTACATAATTACTTTGTATCCATTTGTTTTAAAGGTATTAGTTTTACATTTTGGATACTGTGGCTAAAAGATTGCACTTAAACTTGAACTTCCATTCCAAAATACTGCCAGATCGACTACAACTCCCAGATCGACTACAACTCACATTATGGTCCCATGTGGCAATTTGTAGTCCTGTTTGGAAATTCTACCTCACCATTGTGGTATGAGCAAATTGCTATAACATTTGTGAAACTTTCTGAATCACCTTTTGATTATCAGGGAGACACTGAAAGACACTGTCAATGAAACTTAATACATTTTGATGTAGATGTTTTAGGTCCTGATATGGTAACATGATTGTTAATGAATAGTTTCATGTTTGTTACATAGTTGGTTCATGTCAGCTCATTATGTTTAGCTTCACTCCATATTTCTATGCATTTTTCTATCTTCCATTTTTACTCCTCTGGATTGTATTATTTCATGTTTTATTGTGTGTTAAAATACATTTGACATTGGTCACAGTTCAGAGCACTTTCTGTTAGACATGCCACTATCCATGGTGTTTAACCTCATGTGATCCTGAAAGAGCACAAAAAACAATTCAAGATTCACAACTATAGTGGCTGCGATCTTTCTTGAGCATTTACTGTTACTCTCTGGGGATGGAGAAAGGATGTCGTGACATTTATACGATTAATAATACCTGTCGCTTCTCTAGTACAAAAAACAATTAGTCACTTGTGCAACACTGTACAATGTTTTATTACAATGAACAGGATTCAGGGATGTGATCATGGATGGTTTTGGGAGTGTTACAGTTACTGAGGAAGTCGTCCTGTCCCACAAACCACTTTGGTGACGACAGCTGATTTGAACAGTTATAGCACCTATTTATGACCACAACATGTGGCTTATGGTGACATTACAAGCTACATATTTAATTATGTCTGATAGGCTGTTTAAAAGATTATGGCTATGAGATAAAAACCCTTGCAACCAAAAATCTATGCAAATTCCAGAAATTGTATATTAGCAATTACATGCTAACTTCACAATTGCCAACGATAAGAGAAAAAAATGATTTAGCCTATATCATATAGTGACCAGGTAACATTATTCATTTTATTTAATTAGATATATTTTGTCAGGTATTTTTATACTTTTTTTGCTGAATTAGCATTTGGTCAAATTCAAACCCAGAATCAGACTTAGGTTCTCTTGAAATTATGAAATCATAAAATTAAACATAATTGTGTATAGTTATCAGAAATTCTAACACAGCGTTTAAGACACTCAAGAGTATTGGATTTGCAGCTGGCGTCAACCGTTTAATTAAAATAAAAAGCTTTCGATGAATATACGGGGTACAAACTGAGGATGGTACAAAAAACATTTATGAGACCTAGTTCTTATAGCAGTGCACTAAAGTAGTTGGAATGATTCAGAAATTATGATGAGGTAACGCTATGTGCCATTTACCTACTCAGAGTTGACAGGGACAACTGGCAAAAAGATTTATTTCTCTCAACATATTGCACGGTGTTCATAGAAAACACTTTTCACTCACTACTTCATTCCAGTAATTAAACTAATGATTTAAAAGCCAGTTTGTCAAATTACTGCATCACTATTAGTGGAAAACAAAAGTGTGTATTTACATGATATACTCAAAATATATATAAATATTCACATGATATGCAGAAAGGGGATTGTGTTACAGTAGAGCATATAAAACATTTTGGTTTGCATATACAATGCAAATAGAGCCTACAAATTCCATTGGCTTGGTAGATGTTAATAGTAATTACTTTAAAACAAACTGTAAAGAATCACTTAGTAGTGATAAAAACATTAATTTTCACATTGTTTGAGCTACTTAATTAGTAACTGGCACTACCTCTGTCCACTGTTTTTACACAGGCAGCCCTATTCTGGTTTTTAATCATTATTTTGACCAAACAGCACTGTAAAGAATCATTTGCAAAAAGATCTGATGTAATTGGTCTAAAGGCCAATTACTGGGAAAGAATATCTGAATTGGGTTGCATGTGCAAACACAGCCATAGTGCATCAGGTTCAGCCATTAGTAAATAACCAATGATCTCTTTGTTTCCAGTGAAAGTTAGTATCATGTGATACAACAAGAACAAATTGATTATTTCAAAATCAGTAGCGGATTCCCTTCCATTTTCCCTGCTTCACCGCTGGGTGCAATGTGTAGGTAGTACCAGCTCTGACCACTTGGGGGAGCCCGGGGACGCTGATGTAGAAAGTGGCTGCTGTAGGACTCATGACTCATTAGGGGGAGCTTTGAAAAAAATCTCTTGACAGTGTCTGGCTGTGTCCTCTGGGGAGTACACTGTGTAACCAATTGTGCGCGGGTCGTTGAAGATCTCATAGTCGTTTCCACCCTGAATCGAGAGGAATATATATACAGCATTAGAACCTGCTTGTTCACATAAAGGTTTGACTGACTGACCTTTGCACCCTGGCACTCTTTATCTCTGTAAAATAAATGTTATCACATGTAAAGCTCATGTAACACAGCCACATTCTTCTAGGCAGGCATCAGCCTTACATATATTGGCAAAAATATCAACCTCTGAACCTTTGCCTCTGAATACTCCCAATCAACACTAGCGCATACAAAAGGTTCTCCCCTGCACTTACCAACGATGTCTCATTGCCAAAGAAGTAGATAGCCTCCAGGCCCTCCCCCTCCAGCACGTCCAGACAAAGCCTCTTGTCCCAGCCTTCAGGGAACACGTCAAAACTGATGAGACCACCTGACGGGAGCCAAACAAGGAGGGAGAACTCTGTCAACATCAATTTATACATTACAAATTAACGTCTTGTGACGAAATGTCACCTGCACAAAGACCCCGCTTGAACATAAGAGAGTATCTGTTAAGCCAGTAGGTGTAATATTTCACCCATTAAAAGAGCAGTGTTGAAATATTTTTAAGACTGCACCTTAAATGGCCCCAAAACATTATGCCCTCGATAAGGATATTAACATTCCAGACCACTGTGCTTAGTTACATGACAGACTTATCTATGCAATGTGCACTGTCTGTGGATGGATTTGACATAAGTCTGTGTACAGGGTGGACAGTCTTATTATGGGTGATCATTCACTATTTGGCTGAAGGCCATCCGGTCTTAGTGAGTGACTGCCTTCTGCTGCTATTTACGGTAGACTCCGTTCAAAACACAGTGGTGGCTGGCTCTTTTCTTCACTCTTACAGTTTCCTTTTACAACCAGTAATGATTTCCGCAAACCCTTTTTCATAATTGACTGACACTTCTGAATCTACGGAAGTTTGAAAATGTTTAATTACTAATACAATAACTAAGTGTAGCGTTGCATAATGCCATTGTGTCTACATCAGCATTTAAGGACACAAACACAAAATACAGAATAAGTCAATGAGCTGTGAATTGTGCATGAAAAGCACTTAGCAACGTCCCATCCCCCTGCCTTCAGATTCTACCACTTTATCCTCATACTGACACTCACAAAGGAAACAGCTGTAAAGGCACAGCCAATCAGAGGTTGTATCGGCAACACACACCCATGTCTTCGGCCCATCCCCCACATAGTCCCTTCCCATTACGTGCTCTACGTGCCAAGTAGATTGTCACAAGCGTCAATAGCTGTAAACCCATGTTCTCTAGACACAAATGTTTAATTTTTGCATTATTTATGTGGTTAAGACTGTGATCAAGGTTGAGTTTAGGGTAACCTTGCCCCCAACAGTTATCAAAGGGGCTGTATTGTCCTGTATTGTTCAACCCCTGAGTCAGTGCAGTACCTAGACTGAGAGACATACATTCAACTGTCCCACAACACTGGCACAGTGGGAAGTAGGTGTGTCAGATGACTGGTTAGTAAACTAAACGGACTGGGCCAAGTTTGAGCAGTTTTTCCACCAGACCTTTGAATTAAACAGGGTTCATTGGTTTCTGCTGGTTGCCAGGGAACTAATCTGTTACTGGGTCCCATCATCATCATCATCATCATCATCATTAGGCTAATTACACCTTTCAAATTCAATGAAGTCATACGGATAATTTAATCACCCACTGTTCATTCACTCAGAAGAGACACACTGGGTAGGTGATTTGTCATGACATTTCATAATCCAATCACCTGATACATTTGCTTATACGATCGCTAGCTGACTCATTTGTTGTCATTCGGAACAGTAGTCAGGTCAAATGAGGACATCACATCATTACTATGATGCTTTCTTCCAGAACCTGCTGTAAATAAAGCGTGACGGGCGTTACACATCCCCATGTCACTGCATCTTGCCCCAAGCAGGCAGTAGCACTCTGAATACAGGAAATAATGTTGTAGAATAATGTTCTATAACATAGCAAGGTAATTGGCAATTTGGTGGATTTTTCTTACATGCCTTTTTGATTACACTGAATATTATGTATTCAGATTCAGGGGCTGGACAACATTTCACCTTTTTGTCCAACCCAGAATTCAATCTGGTACAGATCTTAGGAAACAAATTCCGTAAATATGAAAAAAATATTTATTTTCATCTGTTGTATTCTACACCTTTTAGAATATACAGATCTACATTAAGGTTGTGACTGCACAGAATGTAGATGGATCCACTTATTATTTTGGTCGTGTTTCTTACTATTTTGTGTCCAAAAGACATGTAATCATTGGTTAATTTGATCAGTTTCTGAGGTGGCTGTGTAAACAGACCTCCAATGGGAGAATCGGCTACCATGTAACCAACCAGAGGGATTTCCAGGGATGTTACTGAGCAGTGGTGAGACAAGGCAGTTACTGAGCTCAGTACAGGCGCTATTGCTGCTACCGTTAATGGGCTGTCTCAGCCTTATGAAGAAAACAGCCTTATCTTCAGCTGTCAATGACGCTGTATGTACAATTTCACAGGCCATTAAGTGAGCCTCACAGCTCAGTACACACTGAGCAAACAGCCAATCTGACTCACCGGAAAACAACATCTCTGAACCTCAGAGAGGACAGCAGGAGGTTTAATGTTTAATCTGGTCACAATGTTGGACGCAGTGTGACCAGGGGAATGTCTACGCATGACACACAGTCTTTGTGAATGGGCAGCGAGGATGGAGAGCAAAGAAAAATGATGTTCCATTGATGACATCCTTCTATTTAGATCCATTGTTGTTAACGGTGAGACAGGGAGGACAGGGATTGGAGAAGATTTCACACCATGTTCAGATGGCAAACAAACACTAGAACCCTGTGACAGCGGTGACTCTGACTCAGATCACGGTGACTCTGACTCAGACCACGGTGAATCTGACTCAGATTGCGGGCCAGCTGGCGTACCTCTGGTAAATCGTAAACCCTTTCCAGCAAACTTCTCTTGCAGGGCTGCAACAAACTTCTCACGAATTTTCTCTCTCTGCATGAAAAGGAGAAAATGTTTTTTGTTACTAAGAGTTATGTATCTCTATATCCCCATCTGGCCACTACAATCACCTAAACGTGTGGCTGTGAAAACAACCCATGTCTGTCTGCTGACCCGTGTTGAAACCTGTCTGCTGCTATGCAATAATACCTTGTCGATTTCAGAGAATTCGATACGTTCTTCAAGGGTGCAGCTCCGGCCAATTGGGGAGATGTTTAGCATTCCGTTGCGGAATTCAATAAAGTTGCCCCTGAAGGTAAAATAAAGTGTGAATCTGTAAGAAACTTGAACATGGCTTTGTAACTAACAAACTCATATTCCATAGTGACTATAGCTTTGTTTATCAAATAATGCATTTAAAACAAAAACACAGATTACTCAATATACTTGAGCCCTCTGAGGGCATGATTCTATCAAACCTCCATTTCTTTATTTGCTCCGTAGCTCTTTTCCCCCATTTTGTTTACTGCTGTGTGAACACCAACAAATTCTATCAGACTGACCCCTCACGTGTAGTCATGTGTAGTCATTTGCCATTTAGAATTCCAAGTGTCTGGACATGAGCTGACCATTGTTACTGAAGACACCGCGTAAACACATTGCCATCACTTGTTAAACAGCCCTAGTCTCTTTTGCAGGGCCTCACCTTTTCTTGGGCAGCTTGATCAGCCCCATGTAGCTGAGACAGAAGTTAATTAGGTCCTGCAGTAGTTCTTCTCCTAACTGGTTCTGAATTGCCTGTTGAAGATAGGACATATTTCATATACATGAAATACCTTGTTAGAAACCAATATAGCTTGGAACTGTTACCTGATGATCACCTCTGATGCACCTTCACCCCTCATGAGCCCTGATCTCAGACAAACCCACCTGTTTGGAAAGGAGTCTCCCATCCTTGTATTGCACTGTGCCATTCTCAGCAAACACATAGTCAAACTTCTGTATCACTAAAGGAGAAAAAGGAAGGAAAGGGGTTTTACTGAAAATACCTGAGAACACTCCCTGTCAACAATCAACACAAGCTACCAGAAAGTAACCTCAGAACACATCTCACCCAGCTAAAGCATTGGCTTTTGTGATTTTTGGTCTTAGCAGATTAATGAAGTGCAGCAGGTTCAGCCAGGGAACCCGAGTGGACTTGGCTCAGCGATGCATCAGCTGGGATCGCTCCGACCACAGTCTCCAGATTTCCTAATCTAATACAGTGTTCTACTTAAGTTGATGGGAGCCCTCGCTTAGTCTGCCGCTCGGCTGATCGTCTTAGCATGCCACGGCTAAACCCACAAACCACCTCAGCCTCCACGTGTTCAGTTCAGGTCCTTCTGCAGCGGGATTGGTATTAGTAGTACTGTATTCCGGATCGCGCGACGGCGCCAAGTCACCCCAAAGGGACAGGGACTAACAGCATCACATTGTATGCATATTGTTGTGTATTGTTCCTCTAGTAAATGGTAAAACAAGCGCGGGTGTTCCCCGTCTTGAGTGCCTATGCATCGTGACTGGGAACAGCTCAGTCTCTGGCCCATCCATTCACTCACCGTACCCTAACTGTCAGTGCTCTCAGAGTGTTAAGGCTCAGAGCATCTCTAGAAAACCTGGGGATGATGAGACAATGGATGATGCGTAGGTACTGTTCAAAGAGCAAACGCTCAACCGAACCCTCCCATGTTTCTCAGCGTAATTGTTTCACATGGCCCGACTGTCGCTTCTATATCGTAACTGCTGCTGTTGAGTGATGAGTCAGTGAAATTCGTTGGCCAGTTTGTGAAACTGTCTGTGAACTCTGCTGGAGGGTTTTCAGAGTCTCTGTTAGCTCATAGGAAAGGAGCAAATGAGCGACCACTTCTGGAGTCTGAGTCCATGTGTGACCTGGAGTGCAGCGTTGGTATTCACATAGCTGCTTTCCACCTTCAATCTAAATCTGGTATTCACGCCCTTATGTCAAATGTGAGCTGGCAGCCAACATAGAACCCCCCCCAAAATGTTCCTATTAGATGTCCCTAAAATAACTGTATGACGGTGAAAGCTAGTGCCTTTTGGGGATTTTGCAAGCACAGTGAAACCAAATGATAATGTGCACAAAAGTGGAACAGGAATGCTCACCTTCATCTCCCTCTCCCAGCTGCTCTGCGATCTTTGAGTAGTCTGATCCACCCACAATGCCGATCTTCACTTTCCTCCGCAGACACTGGAAAAACGTATCCAGCTCTGGGTTGATTTTCTTCAGGGTAGAAACACACACACAGCCTACCTGTCAGGGTTGTTCATCAGGGTTTTCCACACAGTCGTTTTCTAAACTGCCTTTTCTTCATCCCAAAATCTACATAACTAATGGGGTTTCACACATTATTGTCAGCAAGCAGTGGAGACAAGCTTCAAACCCAGGTCAGCCTGGTACTACAAAGGACCGCATTTGAGACAAACCAGTTAGACCACTGTTGTAATCTGAGGGTCCCTCCCCAGATGTTTCCCTTTTTTGAAACCCTAAAATGTTATGGGACCAAGGAGATATTTGGTAAATCTTTTTTAATATAAATTCAAACACAGATTTAGGGACATAATGTAAACTGTGACAAGACATGCATTTAAAGTACAAGAGACCACTTGGTATGATTACGATTCATTTGTTAGGTTAGGTTGCACTGACAGTTTATTCCCAAAATGTGTGGAAGAATATGCAAGCCCATTCATTACTTTGTACTATAACTTCCCAAATATCTCACTCTCAAGATGTTACGTCCTGAAGTAGCGCACGGTATATTCTCAACACCCCCCCCTCCAAGTATTGCAGTATCAAAAGCAAAGCAAAGTAACATGTCAACATAACATGTCCTAAATGGCCTGTGGGTGTTATAAATCTAAGAGCTAAAAGTTCCAGCTGTCAAAAGCTAGAACCAAACGTGTAGGAGTAAAATAGAAAACTTTCTGCATGTGTCAACCACTAAAAAAGTCAGTGAAACAACAGTTCTATGAAACAAGTGACATTGCAAACCATAGAACCTTTCCACAAGGGATATGCCGCATATCTGCAAGCATTTGAGAAAGGCTGATCTAAAGCCTACCTCCTTAAAACCACCTAAAGCAGTGCTTCTCAACTCCAGGCCTCGAGTTCTGATACAAGGCCTGGAGTTGAAGTGACACGTGGATGTGTAACACCAGACCCAATGTACTGCTGGTTTTCATTCTAGCCCTCTTAATATTGACTCATTTAGACCTGGGTCACCAGATGTATGCAAAACCAGCAATGGGTCCTGAGGCTTGGAGCTGAGAACCACTGACCTAAAGAATCTGTTAACCACCTCCTTTTATATGGAGGTGGTTAATAGACTTCAGGTGGTTATAAGGAGGGAGGTGGTTAATAGACTTCAAGTGGATTTATAAGGAGGTGGTTAAGAGACTTCAGGTCGTTATAAGGAGGTGGTTAATAGACTTCAAGTCGTAATAAGGAGGTGGTTAATAGACTTCAGGTGGTTATTAAGAGGTGTTTAATAGACTTCAGATGGTAATAAGAAGGTTAATAGTCTTTAGGTGGTTATAAGGAGGTGGTTAATAGACTTCAGGTGGTTATAAAGCGGTGGTTAATAGACTTCTGGTGGTTATAAGGAGGTGGTTAATAGACTTCAGGGGGATAACCACCTAAAATCTATTAACCACCTCCTTACAATGACCTGAAGTCAATTCTTACAATGACCTGAAGTCAATTAACCACCTCCTTATTACGACCTGAAGTCTATTAACCACCTGAAGTCTATTAACCACCTTATAACCACCTGAAGTCTATTAACCACCTCCTTATAACCACCTGAAGTCTATTAACCACCTCCTTATTACGACTTGAAGTCTATTTACCACCTCCTTATAACCACCTGAAGTCAATTAACCACCTCCTTATAACCACCTGAAGTCTATTAACCACCTCCTTATTACGACTTGAAGTCTATTAACCACCTCCTTATAACCACCTGAAGTCAATTAACCACCTCCTTATAACTACCTGAAGTCTATTAACCACCTCCTTATTACGACTTGAAGTCTATTTACCACCTCCTTATAACCACCTAAAGAGTCTTTAAACCACCTCCTTATAACCACCTGAAGTGTCTGTTAACCACCTCCTTACAATCACCTGAAGAGTCTATTAGAATGTACTAAGCCCTATAATCAAAATAACAAATTGATCATCCCACACAAGCAGGTTGATATTCCACGATTCCCTTAAAAAAAAGCATTGTCCATAGTATGATTTCCCCTAGAGTGGAAAAAGCAAAGTAACATTTTAGACTGCCTTGGGTTGTTACATTTCTAAGATAATCTTTGTTTTCAATTAATTGTTTAACTATTCAAGGGGCAATCTTGTTGCTACATGCATTTTGAAGCTTTACCTTTATTATAACCTTTGATTCATGAAGAATTCAACTGACAAATGAGCTTAATTTAACCATAGACGCAGGCAAGTTGATGAATTGGATATGTTGGACAAGCCTAATCATTGCCACAGAACATGTGCTTTAGAGTTTGACGAACAGCACCATGCTACATTATATTAAACACGTTTTATGCAAATAGGTAACAGTATCCTTCGGTCATGACTTGGGTTCTTGGATGGAGGACATGAAGTTCCTTCAATGAAATACAAACTTCAGGGTAAATAAACGTTTCAGTTTAGGTCAGAATAGGAGTGAATGGACAGCTGCATTTGAGAATCCTGCAGAAAGGCCACAGCCACTTCTACTCCCTGGACGGGGGTTTGTAAACGTCTTGTTCACTTCATGTTACAAATCCCTATTTTGATATTTAAAACGACTTGTGTCCCCATCAAGTAATATAAAAATGTGTTTCTATGACATCTGAGAGTATGAGAGCTGGTTAAACTGCTTTTTAATAATATTTTAAAGTGAAATAATTATGGCTTGAAAAGCACCAGAATGCATCAGAAAGTTGATGAAAACATCAAGAAAGTTCATCAGGCAATAGCAGTGTATTATGTTCTGTGTACAAAAGAACATCATCTGATTACATTATGTTTGTTCTTCACCCCCCATTTGAGTTTAGTTGATTGCCTGTGAAGGTCATACCTTATAGAAATGGGGTGGTACTATTTAATATCTTCCACTATTTCATACCTTCATTTAGCAAATTGCTGTGGTTAATCATGTAACCCTGATTCTCTGAAGTATGCATACATCTGTTTCCTCTATCATTTCTGTCACGACCTCATTTTCAAATCAGGGGAATCATTCTGGGGTTGTGACTTCTGGCTGCTTCAGGGCAATAGATGAACTCAACCAACTTGTAAGGACAATACAAAGTGGTGTCAGTAGTAAGCCATGAGGCGGTATGGTACACTGCCAATATGCCATGGCTAAGGTTTGTTCTAAAGCACAACAAGGTGCCTGGATACAACCCTCAGCAGTGTTATATTGTGCATATACCACCTACCCATTAAGTGATTTATTGCTATTATAAATTTGTTATAAATGCAATTAGAGAAGAAAAAAACATGTTTCTCTGCAATATGTTTTGTCTGCATGCCTGTGGTAATACAACCTCATATAACAAAACTATCTGCCACCAGCATTTATACAAGGTTCAAACCACCCTGTTTATAATTGGTATTAGCCTACATTAGCAGAAGCTATATGGAGCCTTACAGGAAAGCAGGCACAAAGTAAGACTGGGCGCCAAAGTAGCAACTTAACTCACTAATGTTTTATTTCTGTATCTACAAGGCTAGAACATATTGCTTAAATTTTTATATTATTTGATGTTTTATAAACAGACATCTGTACTGATAATCCAGGCCCGTTGTACTTCAAAACAAATTACTTGTAAATATTTAACTTCAGACACAATCTGTTAAGTAGTAAACAACTGATACATCCTAGAAATATATAAACACAGTGTAATGGTTTAAACATATTGTGATTCTAGTCATAAATAATCCTGAAAGTGTGGCTTGGTGCCCTGATCACCATAACATGATTGTTACAGCAGATAAGACATTAAAACATCATGGCAACAGATGGTCAATTCTCAATGAGTTGACAACTTGAACACACACACATTCTCATGCATACATGTGTGTATATTTATATGTATGATACTATAATTATAAATACAAATATTTACCTCTCTTGGTGGAGTAAGTGTGCCGTCCACGTCAAATAAACATAAAATGTTTCTATTTGAGGGACCCTTCGAATCATCCATTTCTTCTTTTGCAATGATATTATAAATTAAGTGTAGCCTCAATAATGTTGTGCATAAGAATAATAATTTTAAAAAGCCTGATCTTGCTTCGAGTAATACGCAAAAAGCAACCATAGGCTACCGTAGCCAATAGTGTAAAACAAATAACCTACTACAAACTAATAAATATTCATCCCATAAGTCGAGTAACCCCAGACCATGTTGATCTGTAGTATATCCTTGGACTGAATAATAAGTCTGCCACGGGTTCCGATCGAATTTCAGGCTTTCTTTTGCAACATTGGGGTTGTCTCAAACGAACTTCCTCACCTCCTTCCCCCTCCCTCCTCCGTCCTCTGTTGTCTCCTTTTTCAAATGTGAAATGAAAATCTAGGAGAAGAAAGAAGGCGAGAAGAGCGCACGTAGGCGAAAATGTGTTGTTATTAAATGAGACTCCTACTCCCGCCTTCTTCACTTACACGTCATCAAGTAGATGACGTAAACATAAGTGGATCGAAATAAAATTGAGTAATGTCATCAAATTCAATTATGCTAAAAATTTTCAATATTAAAGTTATTTGTTCAATACATTTTTATTGATAAAAATATATATAATTGCGCAATATTTTTTCTCGACCAAACGTAAGAAGCTTCCTAACGGGTGTGGCCGATTTAAAGTCTTCCGCGGTAGAATAAGAATACCTACACATTGCTTTTCTGCACTGTTGAATATTGCAACAGCATGCTGAGTTGTACTGATTAACCACCATACTTTTAATTTAAAGAACCTGATAGCGGTTGAATGAAGAACATGTCGACAACCCAAAAATTGTTTTGGGAAACAGTTATTTTGTATTTCACAAACATGCAGCTGTTGTGAAATAACAACCGTGAAGGACTGCCTTTCACGAGTTCAAAGATACAGTTTAACCAAAGGTTTGCTTACTTTGAATTTTGAGTAAAAACAGCTGATATGGATTCTTGGTGATTTTTTTAACAGTCCAACAATGATGTATGACCTGAAGAATGGCAGTTCATTTTGCGGTGTGAAGCTATGACGGATAGAAGACGCGCATGGGACCCTGGGTATGCTTAACTTGAAAGATTAACTATATATTTGTGTGATCACTTTTATTATCATACATTTGTCCGCACGAGGGCAGGCTAAAACGGCACAAGCCGTTGCCCTACTCAAGTGAAATGGCATAGTGCAAACTTGTAGAACCTGAAAAAGGCTTTAGCGGCAGTTTGTAAAATGGATTTATATGTTTAGCGGTATCTCCAATTCAAACACACTTTTTTGGTTGTGAGAAACACAAATAGAGATGAAAGATCTAGTTTAAGAACCACTCCCCTTTTGCAAAGATATCCTCCATTTCTTCTTCATTATTCCATACAGAACAAACAGATGTTACATCTTACTATTAACCTGACCTCTTACCCTGGCTATTGGTAGCAGATAAGAACCTGGAACAAAAATGTGGCCTTAGCGGGCGTGACCATATCATTCTGGGGGAGTTGCCTTACTGAGTGAAGCATTTGTCAGGTTTTAATTTTAGCAAATGAAATACTGCATGACGTGGTTTCAAATGGAGTGTGATGATGATTAAGCTCAATTTGAAACCTCTGATGATGTAAATTTGCACTTGTACTTTCCAGACTAGTCAGAGGCCAAGTCAGTTCACAACAAAAAAGAACAACTACCAGCGAAAAGCCTACAACACAAACTGTGCTGTTACTTTCAAGACAGTTCAGGAGTGCTGTATGCTTGCTGTCCCTATTGCTGTTGTATTGTTTGGTCCATGGATACACGAGGCACATGTGTTGTGGGAAATTATAGCTGCTGATTATATTATTATAAATTGGGTGGTATAGTGAGCCAGTAAAGCCAATATCTAGTCTGCCAGGAATTTCTCACAACTTTCTTATTGGCTAACCAAGGCCAAATTTGACATATTGTTCCACCAAACATTCTGCAGAAACGTCAGAAAATTTGATTATTTTTAACCTAATGTTATAGGTCTTCAAAGAACTGCCTGGAACTCTCCCATGTAATGATTTTGTCAACAAGGAACAAATGTTGGAGGAGGTTTTATTCAATAGTATTCTAGAGGCTTGCAGGACACCATGCCTGCTTGCTCATGTCTGATGTATCCCTACCTGCTACCACTTCCTGTCTGGTTTATTTCATCACCCAAACCCTTGTAAGATTTTATCTTGTTCTTTCAGAACTCCCACAAGGTTAATAATACAAACTGTTGAGGGATCCTAACTCCAGCAGTTCCCTCAACAGTAAACATTTACATTGTAGCCCCAGACCAGGCACAGCTGATTCAATTTGTCAACCTATTACCAGGCTCTGATTGAGTTTATTTGGATGTGCTTATCCAGTGCTAAAACCTAAATATATGCTGTTGTTAGAAGTCGAGGACTGGAGTTAGTAACCACTGGGTTACGAAAACGGGCTGTAGGCTACACCTTTCCAGTGGCTACATATTCAAAACAATATCTAGAATTGTTTTTGTAAATACTTGAGTACTACTTTTAGAAGTTATAAAGGGAAAGGACACAAAATACAAATGGGGATTTGTCTGAAAACTGAGTGGTCTTGCAAATTATGTTTCAAACAGAATCATGAAATAAACCCCCAAATTGTTTGTCTGACCACCGGCTGTCTGTCCATCCCACTCCTCTGTCCATCCCACTCCTCTGTCCATCCCACTCCTCTGTCTGGTCCACTCCTCTGTCCATCCCACTCCTCTGTCCATCCCACCCCTCTGTCCATCCCACCCCTCTGTCCATCCCACCCCTCTGTCCATCCCACTCCCCTGTCCATCCAACACCTCTGTCCTTCCCACACCTCTGTCCTTCTCTCTCCTCTGTCCATCCTACTTCTCTGTCCATCCCACTCTTCTGTCCTCCCCACTCCTCTGTCTGGTCCACTCCTCTGTCCAGTCCACTCACTCACTCTTCTGTCCGGATAACTATGTTCCTTGTTTTCAATACTTTGTGTTCCCACCCCTTGCAAGCTTCTCACCACAGGTCTTTAAAGAGGTTCAGTCCACAGATGTGACTTGCAGACACTTTTCAGATTCCTGGAAAAGACAACCTACTTGACAGGACGTGACGGGTATGCAGGGCTGTGTATGTCCAAGGGACCCGGGACGTAGAACCTTTTCTGCTAATACCTTGGGGGACCAGCATGCTGGTTCCTGTCTGCAAATATGCTGGTTCCTGTCTGCAAATACTTGGGGGCCCCAAATAAATTCAGAATTTCAGTCCGTATGCCTCCCCCTTCCACACCATGGTTGTGGGCCCCCATGCTTGCGCTGCCTGACCCTGTGCCCCTGGTCCTGTCCAAGACAATACATAAATGTCACTTTCATTCATTTCACATGCATATGTGTAGATTGACAGTGCAATGCAGATAGGAGTAAATGGAAATTATAAAGATTTAAAAAAGAAATACTAGGAAATATACAATGTTTGTGACTGGAATATGAAAATGAGGTAAAAAGAAAAAATTTGTCTGACTATGGAGTCACACTGATTTGAAACACAGTACAGAGGCCAGTCATCAGTCGGGATTTTTAAAGGCCAAATAAGTTTACAGCTGTTAATAGATAAGAAGCCGCCCTATGATGAAGATAACAGAGCAGATTCTGTGAAGCAGATAACTCACAACTTATTGTACAATTTGTATTGTAGCCACGAATGTTCACCTACAAGTTTGATGTTCAGCATTCCTATTGCCTGTTGTCAAGCTCTGTTGATGCGATCGATATGTTCCAGTGGGCTTGGTAGGGCAATGAAAGCCTCAATGAAATTGCTTTTTGTAAGAGCCTCTGCTAAATGAATTATATGTAAATGTCACAGATTGGAATACATAGGTGTGTCTACATATAATTACAAAATTATATATAGACAGCCTACCCAACCCTCTATTATCTGTTACTGTTAATCAGTTTATATACAGGACAGAGAAGAGAGAAATAAAGCTAGCTACCGAAACTCAAATAATGAGACACAGTCACTGAGCAAAATCCTTAAGAGGCCCCTTAGCAAACAGGATACAAAGAGGATATACACTGTCCAGACAGGTGGGGGTTTATTGCTCTTAAGTACTGTGTGATGTGCAACAAATCACAATGTGCCATGCAATATTCACACCTATTAAACACAGTCTGTATGACCTGTATTTGAGCATGTTTTTAAGAATGACTTGGTGGGACAGGGTCCCATTATGTATGTATGTATGTATGTGTGTATCCAGGAATAAACTAGATTAGATATTTCAGTTTTTGCTTTGTCATTGTGGGGTATTGTGGGTACTGTACATTCAAGGCAAATTTATTTTAATCAATTATAGATTAAGTAAATAACTGAAGAAATTTAAGGGATCTGGTTACTCGCCAAAGGCATTGTATTGTACCAGTTAAAATGTGTACACTCCTAATTGTTTTAGGGTATTTTCTTACATTTATATTTTCTAAATTTTAGTGAAGACATCAAAACTATGGAAAAACTTGGAAAACTTGGAATCATGTGGTAGCCCAAAATGTGTTAAACAGATTCTCCAAAGTAGCCACCCTTTGCCTTGCTGAACATTAATTTGTGGATTTTCTTTTCTTCTCAATGCGTTTAAACTCATTATGATCTGATTGTGATCAGATCTTAGAAATGAACATGATCAGGAAAATTTCAGAAAAGGCATGTGTACTTGAACCAGGTATAAACTGGACTTGAGAGAAACAAAAACATCCCTCATTAAAGGGACATTTCATGCTACTCAGTCCAATTACAATCAATTGCTACTTTATAGTCCCTATAAAACTATTTATTGTTCCTTGAACACATTAACCCTTCCACTACCCAGTGTGTATGTTTGAAGACCAAAACATAATCTGCTTTGTGTTAATGTGGCAAAATGACTAGATGAAAGTAACGTCTCACCAGTTCACACAACAGGATGGAGACACTGTTTTTGTTCAAGGGGACATGATATACCTGCAATAACTTTAGTCATGGTGTTCAAAACAGCTCAAACGTGGGAACATGAGCAACAACGAGCAAGACCGCTGATCAGTATATATTACCTATCAATTATAAAAGCGGTCTAAAGATGACATTCCGAATCAAATTAGATAAAATTAGAGACCACTGCACCCTTTTCTTAACTTTCCCAAAAAGTTGAAAAAGAAAAATCTGAGATAGAAACGAAAGCATCCAATTTGCAGCGGTCCCTTAATTTTTTTGGCGTTGTATTTTCCCTGAGAAACAACTTTTCTCCATGGTCCCAGCATGCTCAGCTGAGGCAAAACACAACTGGGTCCTGTTCAGTAAAGTCACAGCTAGCATGGAGAAATGGAGGTTCAGCAAGCACCCTCTGTGGAGCCATCTCTAGCCAAACCCCACTAGCTCCCTCCCACAAGGTGGTAGTATCAGCAAGGAAAGTAATGATTGCGGAGGCATCTTCCACATGGTGGGACTCAGTCTGACTGCAAATCCCAATCCAGCCTCGACTGCTATAACACCTTTGCTCAAAGTGCCTTTATGTTGATGCATTGCCGGTAATACTCTGAGGGTGTCTTCCACAGAGGCGCTAGAGATTTAATAAACGCATGAACTTTGAGACACACTCATGACTTGAATTATACAATTCGTGATCCCTTTAAATGAATAAAACCACCATGAAATTCAGATTGAATCCCTTCTATCGTTTATGAAGAAGGGAACTTATTTTACAATAAGATTTCACTTAGGAGTTATTCTGTTTTGTATAAGCCTTTAGATCAGACAAACTAATCAATGGGTCATACAATTAGGCACACCTAGCGATCCTTTCATGTGAAATTGCACAAGCTCAAAAATAACAAAATGAAATAAGTGCCTTATGGGAGGTACAGAGGCAGCATTGATGCCCATTCACTGAAGAGAGCCACTGAAGGGAGCCACTGGAGGGTCCAAGTAGCCCCTACTGACACTTTTGACTCTATGAGTGTGACCCCACAAATCCATCAAGCTCAAATAAATTGCTCTTTAGCAGTTGGCCTTGAAGCATTTTTCTGTGGAATTGTGACATCCTGGTTAAGACGGGGTTATACCGTTGTGGTAGCATACGTGATAGAGCCCTAAAACTCTGTACTTCATAAGTAAACAACAACAGCTGTGGCTAATGGAGATATCACTCCTTCACGACAAACCCAGGCAGCTGCTGTTTGTGTAAATATGTTTACCCATGTGAATGGGGAGATTTTGCCTCCATTGGGCCTGGTCTGTGGGAAGCCAGACAGTCAGGGACCTGACCACGTGTCCACTGTATGACCATAAGTTGCATGTGTTTGAGGCATTGTAATAGGAAACTGATAGTTCCCTTCCAAAGTCCTGCTTTAGAAGTGTTGAAGTTTTTCATATGTGTCGGACAGGGCAAATGCGTTTTTACCTTCAATAAATGTTGTCTCCACTGTTTGTGTTGAGTAGGACAGAATTCCTACAAAATAGCTCTTTTCTCTTTGATATAGGTGCGGATACTCTAAGTTACGGTTACCTACGTATCCCAGATTTTCCAATAAAATTGAAAAATATGTGCTTGAACAAATTACAGGGAAAGAAAGTGGGGTCCTCGAGCATTCACCCCACTGTGTTCCATTTCTGAGAAACTATACCTCACTCTGTTATCAGAGAGGTTGGTTACGCAAGTACATTTTTATAGCCAACAGTTATACCAGCAACACACAACATATCCATTTTATAGCCTTTTGTGACCTTCGCCCCCCGCCAGCAAAAATGGCTCCGTTCCACTAAAACATTGGGTTCTTGGGTATTATACACTGCTACTCTCTAGTATGTTTTTAAGTCCCATCGATATTGCATCAGATATGGTTCTCTGTGCCATTTCACACCTCCTGGTTGTATTTTGACACAAACAGGTTGACGTTCTTCTACACCTTCAGATGTTTAATTCCTCCCCATTCGCAATGGAAAACACGTTGCTTCCTTTCATTGGCTCCACTCACCACTGGACAGAAGAGACTCAATACAGGAAAAGCTTAAATACATACAGAAAGACTCAGAAACAAAACGATTGCAGGGTTGACAACAAATAAATGTTTATAAAGCTTTGCATGTACTAAGAGACTCTTCATTGTCAGCAATCTGCATATTTACCACCATGTTCATATCATTAATTTTCCTATTTAGCTTGATCAATAAACGACCAGTAGGTAACAGGCGCAGCTGCCCTCCCTACTATGTGTGTACAATCTGGTACCTGAGTAGTTGTTCATTAACTTGTGGAACAGAGTGGATTACAGGTGCTGTCACTGACAATGAAGCAATGGTGCATGTATCGCCTTCTATACAGGTTAGAACCTTTGAGTATCCGATGGTTGTCTACTTTACGTTAAAATCCACTAAATTTACTAACACTGGTGGTACCTAACCTCTAATCGGACTGTCTGCCATCTTAGTGTTTTACATATTTAGCATGTCTAAGAACTGAAGTCGTTTATTCTTTTTAAGAATTAACTATCTTTTAAGTTTGAAGTTTCGTTCAAAAACCTTTGCTTGGTGTCATCAAAGATGTCAAGGATTTCTACGTGTGGATTAAGATAGTGGAGTATAATTTATATTTTTCAAACAAATTCTGGGTCTGTTAACAGCTTAATTGTTGCAATTATGAATTCAAATAGTTCTATGTGCGTCGGAGTGTTGCTTATAGCACTTGTTGGAGGCAGAATGCTGGACAACTGCTTGAGATCAAACCCAAAATACACCATGAATGTTGTACTTTTGGAGGATGAAACATCAGACTGGCACATAGCACCTGTTACGCTTGCAGTCTTACAAGCAATTGAAGTGGACAAGAAACTGAACATTGCAGCAGGTATGGATGTTTTCCTTTTTAAATTCACACTGTCTAAAGTGACCTGTAACCTGTCACTCAAAGCTATTGCACATATCCTTGTCGACGCTCTCTCCTCTTCCCAAGGTCTGAACACCAAATTAACGGCAAACTACAAGGGGTTCAACACCACGCTGTACAGACGAAGAGGCTGTGGGAGCAGCACCTGTGAGGGAGTGGAGATACTCAAGTCCTTGCATGTGAGCCAGTCTTTCATAGACACTACAGTGGCTCTCAATCATTCACCCCCCGGGACATTAATCTATTTTATCTTGTAGATCAAATCAAAGATTGAATCAAAATCGAGTTTTTGCCACTGATCAACACAAACATTTGAAAAATTAATCTAAGTTAATTAAGTATGCAAAAAAGAGAATTTACTGATTGCATAAGTACATATCCCCTTCAGTCAATATTTAATAGAGGCACATTCACAGCCCTGAGTCCATTTGGATAGGTTTCTACCAGCTTTGAACATATGGACAGGAGTTTTTAACAATTATACTTTGCACAATTGCTCAAGCTCCATCAAGTTGGATGAGGACCTTTAAGGAAAAGCAGTTTTCAACTCTTTCCCTATGTTGTCATTTGTATTGAAATTCGGGTTTTGACAGGGCCGCTCCATTTAGTTTTTTTGCCATTCGTGTGGCTTTGGCTGTATGTTTGGGGCCTAATCCCAATTGCATGATGCTACAATTCTTCACGGTAGAGATGGTGTTCTCAATAAGATGCGTGATGTTAAACTTGTGCCAAAAATACAGCTCCGGAAAAAAGAGACCTCTACACCTTTTTCTTTCCTTTCCAAAACCATTGAAAAGGAAGTTTTTTTCTTCCTTTTTTGACAAGGAACAGAAAGAACAGAAGGGTTAGAATTAAGAGACCACTGTAACTTAAATGCTCTTATTTTGTTGTCTCTTAACTTTTTCCGGAGCAGTAGCACATAGCATTGAGGCAAAAAAAGCTCAGATCATAAAATCCGCTTGGCTCCAGAGTCTTCCACATGACTTCTGGCAAACTAGAGTTAGATTTAGCATGAATTGGTTTCTCTCTGCCACTCTACCAAAGAAGCTACTTACGTTAAGCATCCGGGCTATTGTTGGAGTATACACAATGTCTCCCAGCTGAGTCGTGGAAGACTGTAACTCCTTTAGAGTTACCGTAAGCTGCTTTGTAGCCTCGCTAATTAGTTAGCTTCTAATGAAAAATAAAGTTTTCATGTAGTCAGGTAGTAAAATTGTGGAAGAATACAAGCGGGGTAATCCTCTTTGAGATCCACTGTATCTATTGCAGGAGACCAGTGCAGTTTCTAAATACTATATGTTGACAGTTAGATCAATGTAGATGGGCCGGTGTCATGAAATACCATTACATTTCGACATCCCTTATTCGATGTATGTATATATTTTCGATTGGCTTCACTTCTGTCACTCATCTCAAATGTCAGGTGGAGATGTGGAAGTTCCCATCTTTACAGTGACATGCTGGATTCATTTAAATGAATCAAGGAATCAAAAATTGCATTTACAATTTAGTTATTTAGCAGACTAAATCAGTGCATTATTCTTTCGATAACAAGGTGAGACAACTCTATTTGGCAGGTGCACATATTCCCTGAACGAAATTGTTATGCAGTTAATTTAAATAAAGGGTTAACACGAGGTTGTGGCATTCTGGATAATTTGTAGGTTCACCCCGGTTCAGAAGATTGTGGAGTCGTCTTCAGTAATGGAGAGTAATGGAGTCTGGGAGCAAGCTTGCTTCCCTGGGAGGAAAGCAGTTTGGTTTTGTTAATGTACAGCTTGGGTGGTGGGTTGACCTCCACGCTGGTGGTGGGTTGACCTCCACGCTGGTGGTGGGTTGACCTCCACGCTGGTGGTGGGTTGACCTCCACGCTGGGGGTGGGTTGACCTCCACGCTGGGGGTGGGTTGACCTCCACGCTGGTGGTGGGTTGACCTCCACGCTGGTGGTGGGTTGACCTCCACGCTGGTGGTGGGTTCACCTCCATGTCTGCCATGCATTCAAATCACTGTCTGATGATTATCTGATGACTATCTGAGTGTCAGGAGGATTCAAGGAGGAAGGTCGTCGAGTGGAAATGATGTAGCCAAGTGACTTGGCGTAGAGAGAAGAGAAAGTCTAGAACCCAGCCCTGGGCGACCCCAGCAGTGACAGCCTGTGATGTGAACAGACCTTTTCCATGTCACGTGGTAGGCGTGGCCAGTGCTTGAGACACCTAGCCGTCGCAGGTTGGAAATAATAATTCACAGTGTCGAAGGCAACAGATGATCCAGGACAATGAGAACAGAGGACAGTGTCAGCTTTGGGAGAGCAGACAGACAACTATAAATCTGGCAGGTTTGAAATGGGGATGCAGCCCTCTGTGAAGAATGGAAGGTCTATAAATGAGTTTTGAGATGGGTGCAAGGGATAGCGTGGAGTGGGGCAGGTTGTCAGGTGGCTGGTTATCTACTGGTCTCAAGATTGGAAAGGTTCAATGAAGTAAAGGCAAAGGGTAGTTCTGTGGGGGAGTGGGACCAGTGGTCTCAAAAAGCTTGCTGAATGAGCCACCAATGTCTTTGATTCAATAGCACTCAGGATAAAAATTGACAGGAGATGAGTACTCCCCTGTTAAACACAAGTGTCTACTGTATGTTGTCTGTTTGTGCCCCAGGCTAATGGTGATGTGGGATGTGCCATGCTGGGACCCTCCTGTACATTTGCCACTTTCTTTATGGTGGAGTAAGTACTTTGTCCAGCATGAACTCACACAGTTAAAAACACACACGCACGCGCACACACACGTACGCGCACAGATACACACACACACACACACACACACACACACACACACACACACACATGCACTGTCTCTTACACACAAACACAGTCACATGTTGATAGACTTATTTCTGACCTCCTCATGGACTATGTTTTTGATTAGCGAGATGATTAGTCAGATGGTGCGTGTGTGATAAATGCCCCATCTGGTGGCGTTTATAATAATATTACTGTTAGTTACTGATCCTTGTATTTGGAAATGAGTTTGATTCCCGGCCCTTGTGTGTTTCAGCGTGGAGATTGGCCTGACTCTGACAATTCCCATCATCTCCGCGGGAAGCTTTGGTTTGTCCTGTGACTACAAGACCAATTTGACACGCCTTTTGCCCCCGGCGCGCAAGGTCTCGAACTTCTTCGTCCACTTCTGGAACTTTTCCAGCCATGGACTGAAGATGTCCTGGGCCAGTGCTTATGTCTACAAGAAGGATCACCAGACAGAGGACTGTTACTGGTGAGGGAAATCTGCGCACTTGAGATGGAATTTTAGCCATCTACAGTACACTTACACACGCACAGTACAGAAACCTCATTACCCCCGTATAGCACCGGATTGCCTGGAACACTGTAACACACATATCTAGAGTAAGTTGGATGCTTGAAAGAAACATTGTTTTGTTGCACTGAGGGTGCACTTTAACGTGACTAACCTTTTGGACGTTGTCATAGGTACATCAACGCTCTGGATGCACGCTCGGTCCAGTTCGCTCAGACGATCTCAAGGGAGGTGCTCCGCAACAAGAAGGAGCTGAAAGTTGCCCTTGAGTCTAAGGAAAGGCACAGCAATAGTGCGTAGCCCTGTGTCCTAAAACACCTTCGCTGTTCTTTACACATCAGAAACCTTTATCCAATAGGATGTTAATCAGTGGCATGAACCAAAATGTATAAACTAGCTACGTTATTTCGTGTGTTGTTTCATCGCAAAGTTATGTTACTGATTGATCCCTAATTTGCATTGTTTTTGCAGTATTCATTATCTGTGGATCCCCTAATGACATCACCGCTATAAAGAATGAAACAACGATTCCACAAGAAATTGTCTTCTTTCTCATTGATATCTATAAGTGAGAATGGCTTTGGCAATATTTACATTTTATACATACATACATAATTTATTATTTGTAATGCTGAATGAATTTAACCATTTAATACATTCCCTAGCCACGGGTATCACAAAAACACGACAGCTAGCCCAGGCATGGAAAATGTTCTGGTTCTTACCTTACCAAAAAGAAACAACACAGTAAGTGTCCTCAGTGCTTCTGACTTCTGACTGTTGGCAATGAGATGTTTTCTCCCCCTCTATCTTTTTCTTTCTTTCTCTCTGTCTCATTTATTCCAATCCTCCCTCCCTGACATCAACCAATCTACTGTTGCAGAAAAAAAATGATTATGTGGCGGGGTACCATGACGGTGTGTTGCTCTTTGGCCAAGTGCTGAGACAAAGGTTGCTTAGCAATCAACAAAATACTTCAGAGCTCTCTGATGATAACCCCTTCAGGAATATTTCATTTTACGGTAGGTATAACGACTAGAGCCATGGTCCAACCTAGTGTCAGTGGTCCCTGTAAACACCATAACATTTTTAGTCAGGCATCATGGTTTGAAACTACTGTGGGGCAAAAAAGTATTTAGTCAGACACCAATTGTGCAAGTTCTCCCACTTAAGATGAGAGGCCTGTATGATTTTCATCATAGGCACACGTCAACTATGAGAGACAAAATCAGAAAAAAAGAATACAGAAAATCCCATTGTAGGATTTTTTATGAATTTATTGGTAAATTATGGTGGAAAATAAGTATTTGGTCAAAAACAAAAGTTAATCTCAATACTTTGTTATATACCCTTTATTGGCAATGACAGAGGTCAAACGTTTTCTGTAAGTCACAAGGTTTTCACACACTGTTGCTGGTATTTTGGCCCATTCCTCCATGTAGATCTCCTCTAGAGCAGTGATGTTTTGGGGCTGTCGCTGGGCAACACAGACTTTCAACTCCCTCCCTCCCAAAGATTTTCTATGGGGTTGAGATCTGGTGACTGGCTAGGCCACTCCAGGACCTTGAAATGCTTCTTATGAAGCCACTTCTTCGTTGCCCGGGCGATGTGTTTGGGATCATTGTCATGCTGAAAGACCCAGCCACGTTTCATCTTCAATGCCCTTGCTGATGGAAGGAGGTTTTCACTCAGAATCTCACGATACATGGCCCCATCCATTCTTTCTCTTACACGGATCAGTTGTCCTGGTCCCTTTGCAGAAAAACAGCCCCAAAGCAAGATGTTTCCACCCCCATGCTTCATAGTAGGTATGGTGTTCTTTGGATGCAACTCAGCATTCTTTCTGCTCCAAACACGTAAAGTTGAGTTTTTACCAAAAAGTTATATTTTGGTTTCATCTGACCATATGACATTCTCCCAATCCTCTTCTGGATCATTCAAATGCTCTCTATCAAATCTCAGACGTGCCTGGACATGTACTGGCTTAAGCAAGGGGACACGCCTGCCACTGCAGGATTTGAGTCCCTGGCGGCGTAGTGTGTTACTGATGGTAGCCTTTGTTACTTTGGTCCGGGCTCTATGCAGGTCATTCACTAAGTCCCCCACCTGGGGGTTCTGGGATTTTCAGTCTTGTGATCATTTTGACCCCACGGGGTGAGATCTTGCGTGGAGCCCCGGATCGAGGGAGATTATCAGTGGTCTTGTATGTCTTCCATTTTCTTCTAATTATTGATTTCTTCACACCATGCTGCTTAACTATTGCAGATTCAGCCTTCCCAGCCTGGTGCAGGTCTACAATTTTGTTTCTGGTGTCCTTTGACAGCTCTTTGGTCTTGGCCATAGTGGAGTTTGGAGTGTGACTGATCTTGTGGACAGGTGTCTTTTATACTGATAACAAGTTCAAACAGGTGCTATTAATACAGGTAACAAGTGGAGGACAGAGGAGCCTCTTAAAGAAGAAGTTACAGGTCTGTGAGAGCCAGAAATATTGCTTGTTTGTAGGTGACCAAATGCTTATTTTACAGAGAAATTTACCTGTACATTTATTATAAATCCCACAAAGTGATTCTCTGGATTTTTTTCTCATTTTGTCTCTCATAGTTGAAGTGTACCTATGATGAAAAGTACAGGCCTCTTTCATCTTTTAAGTGGGAGAACTTGCACAATTGGTGGCTGACTAAATACTTTTTTGCCCCATGTTCTTGTGTTGGACTTAGCTGACAGGCAGCAAACTTTAGCACTCTTGTAAAACGTGCACAAACCAGAACAAAACATTTTGTATTTGTGATCTGTGGAATTTATGGCTTGCTTGAAATGAAATCTATCTGTCTTTCTGAAATGGAATCTGGTGGTTTGTCATACATCATTATCTGTGGTATTATGTAGAGATGTCAGACAGTGTTGCCTTATCTCATGGCGCTTGTAAGCTCAGAAGATTGTGCTTTCTAAAGTTGCTGGGAACTTCCCGGTTCTAGAGAGCCATGTGATTATATGCAGAACGGCTTGGCAGGATGTGCTTAGGAGGACACATTTCCTGATCAACTCTCCTGAGCCCAATGGGAGTTGCTGCAGTGAGGCATGGTCATTCTCACAAGTCGAACAGACATAAAAAACATGCTTTTTGTGATAAATAGTGCTGCAGTCAGACAATTGTCTGTTTGTTTATATGCAGGTGAAGGTGGCCATTATGTGCTGGATGAGAATGGGGACAGAGATGTGAACTTCTCTGTGATCTACACCTCCACGATCGATAATCAGGTAGGCTACATTCAATCTAGCTGCCGGTTGATTGTCCCCATCTCCCTCCCCTATTTAACAGTATAAGTACCCCCCTCAATGGTCACTCAATAATGCTGCCACTACACTTCCCCTCTAGTACAAAACCCTGTTTGTGTTTGATACATCCCTCAACGAGACAAGAGTGGAGGACAGCACCCCTTCACTGATCTGGCCTGAGTCAAAACTGCCCAGTGACAAACCAGTTAGTCCCACTGGTAATAACATATACTGTACTCTCTTGAAACAGGCTACTATGTTTTAGCACTAGAGCCATTAAAATAAATACTAAGGTTTGTTGTAGTGAAGATACACTAACGGTGGTTTAAAGATGTGGTAATATTACTGGTATGGAGATGTGGTTATGGTGACATATTTGCTTATTTTCTGTTTGGGATTCCAGCCCTGGGACTACAGGATGTTATTGTGATCGTCCTGAGTATCAGCATTTTGGTTGTGACTGTCATCGCCCTGATCTTCTACAGGTGAAATACACAACCCACCAAACCCATGTGTTCTCAGTACCCACCAATCACGTTGTTACTTGACACCATGTTTCGCTCCCCTCTGTGTATGGCCAATAGGCAGAACATGAAGGAGCGTCGGAACAGAAAGCGCTGGTCTCACATCAGCCCTGACCTGATAGGGCCTCTGGATGGGAAGGAGTTAAGCCTGGTCTCACTTAAGGTTGTAGGGCTTGATTCCTTCTTGTCTTAATTCCTTCTTTTCATGTTTTGCTTTTCGGTTTCTCTTAATCTATTTATATTTATCTCTCAAATACAAGTGTTTTATCTACTGATTTAGTATTTTTTTTAAATAGCCAGGAATATAATAAAGCGTCTATCGTTTGTTGGATATCAGATACTGTTGATGATTTATTCACCTTCACTTCCTTTTTTCTTTTTATCAGATTGATGAAGACACCAGGAAAGACAGCTGTTACCAGATCCACCGTGGTCGCTATGACAAAAAGGTGCCATGACACTTGGTCCATAAACTGAAACATTAAATGATTTAACATAACTCTAAAACGCTGAAATGAGCTTAACAGTTTTACTATTGTCTATTGCATTCAGCCTGTGATACTGAAGGAGCTGCCACACACAGACGGCTACTTCACTGAGACCCAGAGGATCGAGCTCAACACGGTAACGTTCTTTCCTCTGTAGTCTTGATAACGCAAAGCATTTAGCATGGATTCCTTTGGCAAAAACTGGGACCATTGACGGCGCCAGGCTGGATGAGACGGGGCTAAAGCACCCCCAAGAGAAAGCCTGGTACCCCCATTTGACACAAGTCTGTTGATCCAACGGCAGTCAATCGAGCGACTGTTTGTTGGTGATACTCAATCCCCGATGATCAACACCCCCTGGCCTTCACTTAGTCCTGTCTTAGCCTGGTCTCAGCTCCCCCAGTCAAACAGTCCTGGCATCACTACTGACTAGGGTTACATCTCAGTCTGTCACTATATTGTCCACTTCAAAAGTTCAAAAAAGGAGCTAACACACTGGAGATTTAGTAAGTGCATTTCTATGTTTACTAAAACCATTGCAAAGGGTTTGCCTGAATGTGTCGTTTTCAATCACACCTTTCTGGCGTGTCTGCTTTACAATGTGGGACTTGTTGGTCTTAAGAGGGCCAATATATTTTTTTAATTTGCTTTGGTTTTTGATTTTGATAAAAATAGCTTGTCACTGAAACCAGTCACTGTTGCCTAGGTTCAGGTTTTCAAGAGTACTTCCTCTCCCCCCTCCTCTCTATCATATTTTCACACGCTAATCAAGTCCTCTGTTCTAGTGTTTTTAATATATTTATGGCATGATTTTAGGGTCAATCAAATATTTCCTTATCTTGAAGGAGTGTGAATAACACAGATGTATTTTGGGTCTTTGCAGATGATGAGAGTGCATACATGAGTATCAGGAAGTATATCTCACCATGACATGGTCTCTTACATTGATATCCAACCTCAGTCTGTTCTGTTTGTCTGTCTTCTACTTCCTCTTTCTGCATCTCTCAGCTCCTGTGTATTGACTACTATAACCTGACCAAATTCTATGGCACAGTGAAGTTTGACTATGGCGTGTTTGGAGTGTTTGAGTTCTGTGAGAGGGGATCCCTGAAGGTAAGGAGAGACTTGACAGAGAGCTTGGCTTTATAGTGGGAATAAGTAGCCTACTTCCGACCAAATATCTTTATTGTACATTGATAAGCCACTGACGTTTACACACATTATTTACAGGAGTCGTTACTGACAGGGCTAAGGCCATAATCACTGTTGTAAAAACGAACTACTCTAACAGACCTAAACAAAAACACTTGTTCATAAACTGGACCTCAATAATTTCTCTAATTTACTGTCTTTGCAGTATGTCCTGAATGATAAAATCTCATATCCGGAAGAATCCTTCATGGATTTAGAATTCAAGATATCAGTCATGTATGACATAGCTAAGGTACGTTTGTGTAGTGTAATTTCAATCTAGTTGTGTGTTAATGGTGGAGGAATGCACTTAAATTTGGTTGTTTCACAAATTGTAACCTGTTCAATATTTAAAGCCTTCTGAAGCTTGACATTTCCACTTTGAAATGGTTTTACCGATGAACACAACAAAAACGATGTGTAAACATCTACAGAAATGCTTTATTCATTTTATTTATAATTCAACTTAGTGACTGTTTCAGGGCATGTCCTACCTCCACTCAAGCAACGTTGAAGTTCACGGCCGACTGAAGTCCTCTAACTGTGTGGTGGACAACCGCATGGTGGTTAAAATCACAGACTTTGGCTGCAACACCATCCTTAGCCCCTGCAAAGGTGAATCCCTCTGCCCGGCTTTCCCTTAAAGTACATTCATGCAATCCGAAAATGATTTACTGTGACATTGGTCCAAGTCTCTACCAGGCAAGTGATTTGACATTACATCAGTCCAAGTCTCTACCAGGCAAGTGATTTGACATTACATTCCGGATGCTCTTTCTGTCAGATTTGTGGACAGCTCCAGAACACCTCCGGAAACAGGGGATCTCCCAGAAGGGTGACGTCTACAGCTTTGCCATTATCTCTCAGGAGATCATAATGAGGCAGAACCCCTTCTTCACCAAGGCCTGCTCTGACAACGCAGGTAACTATCTGGCAGCTGGAGCCAGGGTCAAGCAGAACATTGTTCAGCCATGGTCAAAGATACAAAGCCTTTAGTGTGCACATCACCCTGGTAATGAAACATGGCTACCGTTGACCATCATATGTAAATACAGCTTCTGCTCTCTATTGATCACTGTCTTCAGTTATTATTATAGTGAGTTTGGTTGTGGATTGTGAAATACTTAGGCAGCACTTTCACTGTAAATGAGAGCATGGCTGCAGAGATATTTGTCAGTTTATGTCCTCTCACCTTCCCTCCCCAGAGAAGCTGTCAAAGGTGCAATTCCCAAGCGGCCCTGTTTTCTTCAGGCCAGATCTAAACTTTGAGACAGCAGCAGAAAATGAAGCAGAGGTACAAGAATCCCCATTCTGCATTTCCCATGTTGTAGGTTTGTGTTAAAATGTGTGTTTGGTAACACTCGTCAGTGTATCCTGCAGCTGTACATACTGATAAAGAACTGCTGGGAAGAGGACCCGGAGAAGAGGCCAGATTTCAAGAAGATAGAGGGATTGCTGGGTAAAATATTCAGGTAAGTCAAGTATTATATTAGAAATATATATAGAGTGTGAAAACATTTGTGTGTGTAAGTGCATGTAAGTATTCATAAGAGCCATGGCAGGTTGACAGTTTTATTCAATCAATCTTAAATCTGGATTCTGCCCTGATTAAATAAATGTTCCATTTCAATATGTTTTGTACAGTCATTATTGTTTCCATCATTCAAATGATTTCAGCAACCTTCACAACCAGGCTAATGAGACGTACATGGATAACCTGATTCGCCGGCTGCAGATGTACTCCAGGAACCTTGAGCACCTGGTGGAGGAGAGGACGGCTCTGTACAAAGCTGAGAGGGACAGAGCCGACAGACTCAACTTCATGCTCCTGCCAGCGTGCGTCATGTATCCAGTCTCAACCCTAATCCAAACCTTAACATTGTGTTTACATCCTATCCCTCATCCTCTCAGAGAACACCAAGACTTGATTGGATAGGTTGCCAACATTACAAAAGGATATGTTGGTTTCCTCTATGTAATCTGTGTACAAAGTATGAGAGTAATCTGTGCTTTGGTACATACATTAACATTTTACTACACATCGTGTCCAATGAAATGCTGTTTTTGTGCATTTTGGATACAGTTGCAGATTTTATTGGATGAACTCTAACTCAGTGGGTTCGAACTTCTGATGCCATCACAGCACTATAATATCTCTATAAGGTGACCTGCACTCAACAAGCCACAGAAATTATCATATGCTATATAATATCTGAGAGGGTACACAATAAAGCTGCCTTTCACTACATTTTGATATCCAATTTGTGATATCCAAGTGATTGAGTGAAAGTAGCAATACAACTTTTATTTGCAATGTGTTACAGTAAAAGCAGAAAACTGAAATTCATTATTTTACACAACCAAATAATTGTTAGTTTTAGGAGTGACCAGTGTGAGATATATACCAGAGAGCACTTTAATACTGAAATATCAGATAATGAGGAGTGAGCTGAGGAAGATGGAACTATTATTTTATTAAAGGGACTTGACCATATGTTGGTGCAAGTGAATCTGGTGTTGTGTATGTACCAAGGATCAGGTGGCCAGAAGGTACAAGTCACAGGTGTGAGTGTTGAAGGATGGGCAGGTGACAAAGTGGGTGGCAGTGTGGTAATTTACATTTAATTAATTGAGTACATTTTTGGTGTCAATCTTGTAAACTACTTCACCAGTCCTGGATTGGGAAGATCATATTTTTAAAGGGGAATATTTGGCAGGGTGTCTGATTGATGCCTTATTGTGGAAAAAGAAACACATTTGGATTCAGTACAAGGTGGGTGGTAGGGAATATGAGTGATGTTTCTTCAAACACTTTGTCTTCCTGTCAGAAAAGTGCAAAGTGTCTATATTACAGTACATTACGAAATATTTGGCTGTGTCTGTTTCGGCATGACTGTGGGTGATTGTACTAGATACATCCTTTCAAATGTATTGCCAAAGAACTGCAGCTTGTCTTTACAGCCAAATTAGCCTATTTACATTGAGGAGAATGCCCTCTTACTAACTCGAATGGCCCTGCTTATTCACCAATGAATCCCAAGCATCACACATCTCCGAGATGTTGCACACAAGGAGCTGCTCAGCCTCACCTCCCCTCCCATGTTCCCCTCCTCAGCCCAGTGGTACGTTCCCTGAAGGAGACGGGCCGGGTGGAGCCTGAGCTGTATGAGGAGGTGACAGTCTATTTCAGCGACATAGTGGGCTTCACCACCCTGTGCCACTACAGCACCCCCATGGAGGTGGTGGACATGCTCAATGACATCTACAAGAATTTTGACAGGATCCTGGACCACCACGACGTATACAAGGTAGTTCGGACTGTCCAGACAGGTTCTCATACTGAAGAACAATCAGTGTTACTGTTTTCCTGCTGTGTTACATAGTTGAGGGAATGCAGCTATAATAAGGGAGAGTGCAGATTTTTTTCTCGTCGTATTAAATGAACATTTCAGTGGGTCAACGTCGCTTTCTGTCCCGTTGCCAGGTGGAGACCATCGGAGATGCATACATGGTGGCGTCGGGTTTGCCGCGACGGAATGGCAACTGGCATGCAGTGGACATCGCCCGCATGGCCTTGGACATCCTGGCCTTTGTAGGGACCTTCCAGTTGCAACATCTACCAGGGATCCCCCTGTGGATACGCATCGGGGTGCACTCAGGTAGCGTTTACACAGCTGAACAGTCATCGGTCCAGAGTCAAATTAGCCTTGTGACATGATGCAGTTGGCCAAAAGTACCAGCCTTTCTAGAAACAGCTTTTACACAAAAGTCGTTATCATCATTTTAACCATTCAAAGGTGTTTTATGAACCCGGTAGTGTTTCTTGAGCGGACTGTGCCTTTGAGCCGGGTCAAAAGTTTTCATGTGTTTACAGGGCCGTGTGCCGCGGGTGTGGTGGGGAACAAGATGCCACGCTATTGTCTGTTTGGAGACACAGTCAACACGGCCTCACGTATGGAGTCTACAGGCCTGCGTAAGACACAGTCACCAACACAACCAACACAACCACTGACACTCACAAACTGTTACAATGCCTCTCCCTCAGTACAGGTCCATTAGAATGGTGTACATGTGCCGTAGGTTGACACTTCCTGTTTCCTCTACAGCGTTACGAATCCACGTCAGCCAGTCCACCATCAACATCCTCCAACGCACAGACTGCAAGTTTGAGTATGAGCAGAGAGGAGAGACCTTCCTGAAGGTAAGCGTGTGTTCATGAAGCTACAACATCGTTTTTAGAGTGCAGACCCCACCAGCAATTTGTCTTTGTTACAGGGTAAAGGCAATGAGATGACATACTGGTTGACAGGGGTGGCAGGGACAGAATACAACTTGCCAACACCCCCAACAGCGTGAGTACCAAGCGCTAAACTTGAAACCAGATTATGCCCATCACCCATATCCTTATGGAGCATTATGTAAGTTCAATAAGTCATTCTCAACATCATCTCCCTGCTGGTCTTAGTGAGAACTTCCAGAGGCTGCAGCAGGACCTGTCTGAGATGATCATATCCAGCCTGGAGAACAGAGAACCGGGTCCTGAGGGTGTGATAAGGAAGACCCTCTCCACCAGAGTCAGGAGGAGGGAGACCAATGGAAGCCAGGAAGACGGCCTGCCAGAGTACTTGCACCTGGCCATCACGGACGTCCCCAGCACCTACCTGTAGTGTCACAGAACTGTGCTGCCTCCAGTGGAGCTACAGAGACACTACACTTCTTTAGACAGTGACAGTGACAGGGAATTAACCAGTAGCCACAAATTATGAGAAACCTGGCTTTTTATGAAGGTTTCTTTGTGTACAAGATAGGGCTTTCTGGTTTGAACAGTTTTTTTCTGGTTAAGCAAAAATGTGTGGTGGCACTTCACAGATTGCCATAATGATGCTGTAGGCAAAATCAGTGAAATAGTATGATGCACCACTATTTTAAGAAGACAAATGAGGATTGCTGCATTTTCATTAACAATGAACAATTATTCAAACTAATATCAGTAAATTTATCAGAAACATACCAGAAGGCTGTATACACATAGCTTTCCTATTTCACAACTGTCACATTTTGGGTGATAGCACAAAATGCAAGCATTTGGAAATGGCAATAAATGTCATAATTCTAAAGCAACACTATCACTAGTTTCCACTGACTTGACACAAAATATTTTACTGTAAACAGAGTACACAACTAGAGACCTTGCTCCTTCATCTCTGAGATCGGTATACATCTTTCATATGAGAATGTTATGTATATATGTATGTTTGTGATTTGGGGTAACAATTTATCCCTGTATTAACTGTTTTGCTGACTGTGATGTGTCAAATATATTTCCAAGTAAATTTCAGTTGTGATTTGCAAAGTCACCTTTACATTTATTGTGGCTATAGAAATTGATAAAAAAAATAAATGTAAGTTATTCCTCATTTTAATGTAATATTTAGAAAAACTTGGTCAGGATTCACATTTTCATCACTTTGAATTTCCTGACATGTTGTTAATATCAGACACAAATACAAAACCATATTATTGGCCAGATAATACTAGCTTTCTTGAACTACCAGCAAAATATAGAAATATCCTATAACAGATCTACACAATCTACTCAGATGTGCCATTTTTCTTTGACAATATAAAAGTACAGCAGCATAAAACAAATGTATCAAATGTATCAAAACGATTCCCACTCAGTCGTAACACTGAACAGTCTTGGTTGTCACTAAAGCAGCATCTCCCAGCTCGGTGGCAGGAAGTGGGACTGCATGCTCTCTCTGACTGCTGCACATGAACACGCTGCCAACCTCCCCAAGAAGGCCACACCCTGGGGCTCCATTATAGGTGGACGCCTCCTGCCTGAAGTATGTCTGGGGCTCACCATTCAGATGGCAACAGGATGGAGGGGCCTCCTTCTCGCTCTGCACCGCTGCAGCTTCACAGTCGGCCTCCACAGCTGGCTTGGTTTTGGATCGAGGCCCGGGTGCCTCTGGGTCATCTGGAGCAGAAGTAAGAACCTCCTCTTTACTCCGACTCAAGATAAATCTATATTAATACGACACCACAGCGGTGACAGCCGGTTCCAAGGGACACACACACTTCCAGTCTAAATCATTGAACACTCGTAAGCAGGAATTGCACTGCAGAGTACTAAAGAGGAATGTTACCTTGGAAAAGTTGAATAATTCACTGTATGCAACCATGCCTTCCGCCTGTATCCCTGCTCTAAATACGGGGTTTTATTGGCTGTTCTGTGTTGTCTAGTCAACCTGAACACAGAAGGAACTGTGAGCAGGAGAGATGTCATTAGGGCTGGAATGCCAGGCATGTGTCTCTACATGCAATGGAGTTAAACTATTCCTCCCACTGCGGTTCAATGGTGTGCTTACAAGGACAAGCAAAGGTTGCCTTGTGGCTGTTTGCCTGAGTCTGTTTGCAGTAATTGGGTGTGAATTATATTTTGTCCTAAACCAAAGGATGTGTGTTAAGGGTAAAACTGACGGTAGTTTGATATAGACGTCCCCAGAGAACTGATCACAGAGAGGAACAGAAACTAGAGCTTCATGCTTCACTTGTCTGCAACCCTCCTGTACTTAAATGAAAGTACTGATCAAGAGGCTAGCTGTGGAAGGTCAATAAAGTAGACACAGGTATTCCTTACCTGTAGTGCGACTGTGCCTTGTCTGGTTTCTGTATATGATGAACCAAAGAAACAGTGCCAAGATGGAGCCATTCAGCACAACCACCACTGATATCCACAAGGCTGGATTTACTGCTGGGTTGTACTGGGGAGAACCATCAGTGCTCCATTTTACAGGCGATAATTCTGGTCAAAAAAGGTTCAAAGAGGTCATAATATCAATGCATATCAACGACTATGCTACATCCATCACCAAGCAAATAAACACAATAGTTCGGCCCTATATCAAGTGAATAAAGAGGACACAGCTAAGACCCATATCAATACTGTACAACAGAGAAAGTGAATTAAATATTGTCCATAAATGAAGTGGTTATTGTGAGGAAAACAAATGTCACAGCAAACCAGAGCAGTGCACTCACCTGTGACTAGATATGGCCGGGGGCTGGTCACTCTGAGTGGAGAGTGAACACAGTCCATGAGCAGTTGGTCCCATTTGGTGCCATGATGACAGTTCTTCTTTGGCATGGTGACGCCTAATCAACAGCCGAGCTACACTGAAGGAACCTGTTGCCTCAGTCCGCCTTCATGTCAGTGAGTTGCCAGATAACAGAGTGAAAGCATGTGGACCAGACAGAAAAACAGAAAGGGGGCAAAGGAAAAGCATCATAGGGGAGGACCCGCAAAATATTGTCCCTCAACAGACGTTTCAGTTCTTCATTTTTAACATAATGGTGAATCACCAAATGTGAGTCCTGAGAGGGAGGGAGGAAGGTAGAAAAAAAGAGAGATTCTAAAAATATTAGAAGAATAGAGGTTTGGAGTACTGTTCAAATTTATTAACAGTGATACAAAAATGCATTTGAGACAGCACCCATAGAAATCAGTGCAAAATGTTAAGACAAATACCCATGTACATTACTAATGGTAAATAAGGTGGGTTAACTATCAATCCCGCTAGGTGATTGTGTTAAGACCAAACACTGGTAGAAAGTAAAATATACAACATTTCTAAACTGTATCATTTGATTGCTACATTTGAAATGTGTTATATTATTTATCATATCTTTGTCTTACATAAGCAGGACTTCAAAATCAGTATTGCACCAGAGTGGATAGAAAAGTATGGGATGAATAAACGATTTATACATGTACAGTACTTGATTGTCATAAATGAAACCAGAAAAAAAAAATATTGACTCAATACAGCACCACTCACTGTAAACCAAGGTTTGAATGTATTGGACTACATCTTTATTTGCCCATAAAAATATCTAGCTACATGGTTTTACCCATACAGCGCAGACCAACAGCAGATAGCTAGCCAGCTGCTTTCTGTAAATATCAGAAATTGTTTAATGGTCTTGACTTAGCTACTTGCCTGGTCTGGGCTGATGTATTTTGTTTTATGTCAGTTACTGGTGCCGGAGTAGTTTGCTGTTGAATGCATATTAATTGTAAGATCATGAATGTTCTTTGCGTTGAACACAAACAAAGCTGGAAACGTAATAAGAATTGGGCGAATTATAGCTAAAAAGGTGAGTAAATGTAATTCCTCAAATAAAAAGGTACGTAAACTGGTGCAGACACACCTACAATAAGGGCAGGCCATGAAACACATCAAAAACAAGAACACTGAGTATTGCAAAGATATTTAATATAGTGCATTATTATGGCAAGTCATTTTATAACATATCCATTGAATTTTATTCCATTTATACAAAATATATAATTAAAAATTTGCCATAGACAACACTGTAAAGTATTGAGTACTGATTTCGGTAATTGATCTGGATGTAAAAAACAGTTTGGCGCCAAACTGGCTGTAGAGAGGCAGTCCAGCATAAAATTAGTGAATGAGGACAGAAGCTAGTAGGTTAATGACAAAGAACTACAATCAATAAAAAATTATTCAAGCTTAAACTTTAAAGCCTTTTTCCCCCTGAGGGTGATTTATCACATACCAGATATGTGATTTTTGGCAGACAAATACATAGAAAAAGGTACATTCATTTGAAAAGTGGAGCCCATTCTTAGTCTAGAAAACAGATTTCAAGGTGGTGAGACTTTGACAGGGTATTTGGTTGCATATAAAGTTTACAACATTCAGCAATATCTGCCGTAACTCTTCCTCCATCCATCCCATACCGTGAACCCATAGGTGACTCTTCTGCCTTCTTGCCGAACTCCTGCCCCCTTCACGGCATGAAAAGGGCAGGCTGCATTCTGATGAAAGTGAAGTTGTAGTAGTCTGGCAAACCCTGGTGGGCTGTAGCGTTGAAGCTGTCCCAGGAGAATGGAGGGAGAGCCCCCTGGGTTGTGGGCCCACTGACTGCCTCCGCCCTGAACTGCTGGGCCATATGGAAATCAGTCACCTACAGAGAAAGAAGAGAAGAAGGGGATCAGATATAAAGAGAGATTTATTGGCATGTATTGGCCCATCTAGCAAATGTTGATTACACAATAGTCAGTAAAGTAATATACAGCTCTGGAAAATATTAGGAGACCACTCCAAATGTTTCCTTATCAGCATCTCTACATATATGGCAGCCATTTCATTCCAGTGTCTGTTAAATTCCAACACAGGCACAAACAAAGCCGAGCTACTTGAATTCTTGAGCCAGGAGTGGCATAAAGTCACCCAACAGGCTGGTGGAGAGCATGCCAAGATGCATGAAAGCTGTGATAAAAGATCAGGGTTATTCCACCAAATATTCATTTCTGAACTCTGACTCAGTAAAAATTTTGAAAAATGAATATGAATGTGTTTACTTTGCATTATTTGAAGTCTGAAAACAAATGCATCTTTTTGGGTTATTTTGACCAGTTGTTATTTTCTACAAATAAATACAAATGTCAATATATTTATTTGGAATTTGGGAGTAATGTTGTGATTAGTTTATAGAATAGAACAAACATTTTCATTTTACTCAAACACATAACTATGAATAGTAAATCCAGTGAAACTGATCATTTTGCTGTGGTCTATGAATATTGAGTGCTGATGATAGCAAGAGTAAGAAAGACATTTCTAAGGTGCCGGTGTGAGATTTTTGAAGTTGCTTGGCTACAGCAACTTTTTTTCAGAGAGACATTGTCTTTTGACCTCTGTAACTGCAGGGAGTATCTTTCAGGAAAATGTACCACAACCTGAGGCAGGTAGTGGGCGACAATATGAATTTCACCTGTTTATATGATAAAAATGCATCTGAAATGCAAATCAGGCCACGATTGTTGTCCGTCTAGATAAAAATATTGTAGTTTAACTGGATGGCACATAAAACCAAGAGAGGATCCAATGGTTATGTGGATAACAGAATTAGTTGTAGATGAGTTATAAATAAAATTGCGATTTTTGCGTATTAGATGATCTTAAAATTAAAATCAATGAATGAAGGTAAGTAAATGTCCTACTTTGGTGTCATAGCATCCTCCTGGTGTGGGGTCTTCCTGCCTCAGGTCATTCCGGCAACAGATGGACTTGCATGGGTCACCCTTGGAGTAGGGGTCATTTTTGTAATCTGAAAGAAGAAAGGATAACTCTCAACGAGAAAACATGGAACGGATAGGAATTGAATGAACGTACAAAAAACTTACTATAAGAATATTAAAGAAAAACACTAAGAATGCAGTAAAATTATATTAAATTAACTTACTAAGAACTTTCTAAAAATGAACATAACAAAAAAAAAACGAGTGGCTACATGAGAGAAGCTGCACCATTGTATCTCATAATGTGTTTGAGGGAGTTGAGGTCTTTGACCTCAGCTTGGTCACGGCGGAAAATCTTGGCCCGGGGGCAGAGATCATAGGAGAAGTCTTCCCCGTACTCCTCCCACATCTTCCCATAGCCACTGAGGGTGTAAATCCGTGGGTGGAAAGGCACGTTGTAAGAAGGCCAGTAGCCTGTGGGAGGAGGTCATGTCCCGAAGGGGGTTAATCTCTGATTAGTGTACAGTTAATACAGGTGACCAATGGCAGTTCGATGTCATTGTGCCTTACCCCTGCGGAGAGCCTGAGTCTGGTCAGAGAATTCCACCAGACCAGGAATCTGTTCCACCACTGTCAGAGTTCCCTCTTCCAAACTGTGTCCCAGCTTCACTTTTCTCATATCCACTATCATATATTGGTTGTTGTAGGTGCCTGCAGTTAAAGAGGAATAGGGAAAGATGTGTGAAAAACAAATTGCTATTGTGGCTTGCCCATCCTACCAAGCATCTTGCTCCTCCTACCAAGCATCTTGCTCCTCCTACCAAGCATCTTGCTCCTCCTACCAAGCATCTTGCTCCAACGGGATGAGAACATGCAACCGGCAGAGTTTCAGGACCATGGAGAGCATGCCCAGGTTATGCAAGGGAAAGTACTAGAACCTTCTGGAGGCAGCGAGCAGGGCCAGCCCCTCCCAAGCACACCTACCTCCCATCGGGACTGACTCAGACAGACATTACAGGGGGACAAGTGCTCTCAACAGGTAAGTACATCAACGTAAGGACTGTATACGTTTGTTCCCCCAGAGGATATGACAAATACTATAAGATATTGCCTGATTGCCATGGAAATGAGAGCCCAGTTTTGCATTGGTGATAAATCGCCCATGGGCATCGTACTCTCAACTTGTCCCCTGCTCTGCTTTGTCCCCTGCTCTGCTTTGTTAAGCTGTGCTAGTGTAGACCATAATCACAGAACAAGGCTACAATGTTTCTCCCACCTCCCTTCTTCCCTCACCAGAGTTGTATCTAGAGAAGGTGTTGGCCCACTCCTTGCCAGTGTGTGACAAGGCATTGGCTAGACGCACCCTCTGCCAAGCAAACAGGCTTTGGGGCGTGATCTGGGAGAAGAGAGAAGTGTTGAATACATTGTTGGTCGTCTGGGTCATCATCAGGCCACTGCCCAGGAGGTAGAAATCATCCAGAGACACCAGGAAGCCTGTGGGGTGAAGATAAGATGAGGGGCTACAAGTGTTTTCTACTTCAGGCATCATTGTGTATATGCTTTAACACTCCTAAACACACTCTACAATCACCCTTTTCTAGGCCACTGAAAGTTTGACAGGTTGGGGGCAATTGTTCTTATTTTAGGTTTTCCACTTGTCATTGCACCAAAATTCACGTTTTGGCTTTTCGCAGCATGACTTCATGCTGCCTTGCTCGCAAGAGTTGACGTGAGGGCAATATGTGTGTGCAAATAATGAAACAAATGATTCGCAAAACAAAACAACTGTCGTTAGGATTTTGATATATTTCATTTTCATAGCAGCATGTTGATACATTATATTTATCACAGGGTAAGCAATGCCTAGCCTTCACTGCTGTCCTTACCTGGATAGCTGCTAAAGGACAGCTTGCCCGTGGCAGTGTTGGGTTCACTGATGTTGAAATCCCAGTGCTTGTAGATGCGCATGGTGGCAGCATAGGTGTACCAGCTGGAGTGGGCAAATAACAGGTTCTCAAATCCTGGAAGCATCTGGTTAAGGGAGCATTTGGTCAAGTTCTTTGTAAGACTGGTCTATGAAATGACAGACCCACTCCATTTGATATCACTAACGGTCTGTCCAGAAATCACCTCACAGTGGCAAGAACAGAATGACCTCTGACCTTAATGAGGGCAGAGCAGTGGCCCATTCCTGGATATTTTAAACCTTCAGGAGGAGGCTCAGAACCAGGGATAAGCACTGGAATTAGGTCCAAAAGATCTCCCACTGCATTCAGAAACTGGACAGCAAACAGGGACAGAGGCTAAGGTGACGTAGTGGGAGACATGAGAGACAACAGGTTATTATTTATTACTATTAGAAGACACACACCAATACACATTACCAGGCCCATATAACATCTCTTCCTCCTCTTGGGAACCAGGCCTAGATTTGATGGTAATAGTTAAAGGATTATCCAAATTCCTCAAGTTCCCCCAATGGGCCCTGGGGCTTCAGTCCCATTAACCCACTGCATTGATCAGGGCCTGCAAGCTACAGACCTTTTCTCCCATCTTCTTGGCCCAGTCTGCGACTCCCGACTGTAACCCATCCATCTGGGCAACAAGGAATCCGGTGTGGTGCCACAGAGGATCAGTGGCCTTGTTCAGTTTCACTTGCTGCCGGGTCCATGTGCTCTGCTTTCTGATAGAACCACAGAGCATATTTCAGAACTCTCAGAGGAGAGGAGGTGGATCTGTCCTGGTCTGTCACTGATTATTGGCTATCATTCCGGAGTAAAGAAAACACTCACGTAAGGAACTTCTCCACTTGACTTAAGACTTTGGGACTTGTGATCAGCTGGGGGTACATGTTTGCATAGTGACTAATCATTTGCCTGATGAAAAACAAAACATGATTAAACATGAAAATGTCAGTCATTGAACAACTGACATGCAACGAACGCAGAGGCACTTACGGCGCCGTAAGGAAGCCCTCTAGATATCCAGCAAGGAAGTAGGTGATCTCGTCCTGCTCACGGGTGTCCCCGTACCCTGCACGGATCTCCAGTACACTCCAGCCTGTTTGAGAGAGGCTGTTGTTGAGGAATCCATATGCGTCCCCCTCTTTTTCCAATACTCCTTCTTTCAGCAGGACATTCTTCTCTTTGGCATCCCAGTACACCGTGGCTGCTTTCACATCTGTAATGGAGGAATTCTATTGGTTTACGGTCGGTCTGAATAGATTCATTTCTTCATTAACCGGAACAAGTAGTCTCATCTTCTCGACAACCCTGTAAGTTTCACAACCTGAGATGGTAGTATGTTACTATCAGACACAGTTTGACTGGGAACTGAAAAACTACCTATGAAGGAGCCACATATGTAGCTATAACGTCAATAAACTGACTACAAGTAGATAAATTAGTTACAACTTTAAAGGGAAAACATAAAACAGTTTTCAGTGTCATATTCAAGGGTCATTTTTTATAAACACAACCACTGTGTTTTTTATAAATAACTTTAAAATTGAGTCACCAGTTTTCATTATGATTTTCAGCTACAAACACTTTACTGAGAGCAGACTTAATCACATTATGTCGGACAACATAAAGTAGATGGCTAAAACTCAAGTAAGACATACCAGTCAATCCCATTTTGTGGCTTTTAGAAAGGTTTCACAGAAACATTTTTCAGTGTTACATGTAAAATATCTTGTAAAATTCTCAACAATTTATTAGATAGAATGTTAACCAATCTAAATAATCACTGTGGGAATTGTTTAAAATGAAAGCCCCACAAAATATACTGAATTCTTCCAGTATCCAGAAGATGTGGAGTTGCTGTTTGCTTTGCCATTTTTATATTTCAGAATTTTTTTTAATACATGCCTTATGTGGCTTTATTTTTACTTGCAAAGTTAAGGCAAATTTTTTAGCAGAAAACATGAAAAGCGAAAAAAGAGAACATGTTAGGGTGCGGTGCATGGCTATGTATACTATACTAAGGAAAAACGTAATTATGCAATACCTAAAGCAATAATAGAAACAATATTGCTTTTTAGGCAAGTCTTCATTCAAAATGGCAATCCATGGTTGCACGTAGAAGTTCAAAACTCATTTCATGCAGCATCCAAATTAGTTTCTCTAAAACCCGAAAATAATCGTACTTTTTTGGGGACATGTCCCCAAAGGGTGCTATACACACAGACATCAGGTTACATTTATATTGGTCCATACTGAGCTACAATTTGCGAGATAGTATACACACACGTAATGTCCAAAATACAGGAATAAAACTGCTGAAATTAAAACCCATCGCCTTCAAAAAATATATTACTACCATTAGCCTACTAATCCCAGGCTACTGCTGTCACATCGATTACTACAACCACATATAACACTATCAAGAAACCATACGCCATTTGAGGTTAAACCAAATGTGTTCAAAAAATATATGCTGCTTTGAATGAGAAGTTGCTTATGTTTCCAAAACCGAAGCTACGTGTACGGTTAGCGATATGTAGACCCAGTGTAAGGGCTCAAAACTCACAGCACAGTCAATAAACAACAAAACCCATTTAATCTAAGACTGGTTAGCTACAATGTTTTCACTTACTGTCTGCGCTGACGAAAGTCGCAGCAACATTAAGAATTATACAAAAATACAGATTCTTCATTTATATCCGATGACCTCGATTTTTTAAAGCGAAGAATTGAAAGCCTGGATCAAAGTTCAATTTCCTTAATGGTGGAGTCGGCGCAGAAGTTATACGGATTGGTAACGTTTGGTTTTGGATTTCTCATAAGAAGCAGATTACTTGTATCCGGCTATTAATTAAGAATACTGCTTTTATTTTCCAGTGGCCCATCTGCTTTACTTTTTTTAGTTTTTTCTCGCATGTTAATGTTGTATACGAATATATAACTGCCAAAAAAAATATTTAATTGATAAATATTGTGACACCCCATAAAATTTTGTGCAGAATCCATGCCTGAAACGGGTAGGGGTATACCTGCTCAAGTACTTTATTAAGTCAGTAAGATCTGAAATTGATGTCTTGTGTCATATAAATAGTCATGTGTGTGCCTTACACACAAATCTGTAACTGAAAAATCGAAATGCAGAAATATAAAAGGGATTCTGTTACTATACTTAGGTTGCTGATTAATTAACAACTTTCTGAGTGAATATGTTTAAATACTTAATTATTTTGGTTTTCCCAGAAAGAAATGCATATTAATCCATGCTTTAATGTTAGGATGGTAGCAATAGGAAAAACCTGAATGCAATGGCACATGAACATGTCAGACAAGCTATATATACAATGTAGATATACACATCTGCTTACACATTTCATAAAGACACACGTTGAAATAATTACGTTAGACAACTGCATAAAATCTAGCAAGTATTTTTTCTTATTAAAGATGGATTCAGGGATTTCTGGCCACCGGTTGTAAAAGTGGCACGATTGAGCCAAGATGTCTCCCCGTCCCTGAAAATTGCATACTACTGTCATATATGTGCCATAATGTGTCCCATGTAATCAAAACCACTTATTTTCTAACCTGAAATTTCCTAACTGAGGAATTATAGTGATTGTATGAATAGATTATTGTTTATACATACAACTTATTATACATATATCCCAAAATGGTAGTAGTAGATCCTTATCTGCAGAACTCACAGTATGTATCTTTAATATTAACCAGATTATACTGTATACCTCAACAATGGTATTCCCTACCCAGTTACTGACATTCCTCACAAATGTCTGCGTATGCATATTAGAAAGGGGGGAAAAATCCCTACTGTTGAAAGCCTGGAATATACTGAATGTTTAGCAGTGGATACTTTCTGTAAAACAAAATCACACAGTGCAACCTGTTCAACCTACTAAAATATTTTTCCCTCCATAGTTTCAATATGAATTACCCCTTTAAGAAGATGTACAGGCAAGAAAACATTAGAAAACCTTGTAAGATCATTGCACTTTCTAAAGTTGGATTGTGTGTACAATTTCCAAGGGTGTCGCGTATGATCTCACTGATGTAGGTGCTCTGGATAAGAATGTCTGCTAAATTCCTTATTATGTAAGAAAGTACCATGATGTTGTAGGGGAAAGCATCAACTGGAAGCAAATTGACTGTGTGAAGGTGTGGGATAACATAGGAGAACTTGTATAGGTTGAACACCAAGAATTTAAAATAAATGAAAGTTATGTGTTTCACAAACAGAAATGTACCTCTGTTGATGACACAGGAAGGTGTATGTACCGGATATTGTACGCAAGGTTGGGTAAAATGTTACAAAAATAAACTGGGGTTGATGGAATGCTCTGGGCAGTCCGATTTGGTCTGTTATGGTATAACGGGTCAGCTAGCCCCGCCCGCCATGAGCTTGGTATGTTAGATGCATCCATTGATAAATACAGCAAGACAGGTTCACATGGACAATGATGGGGTTCTCATGTAGCTATTGATAGGATTGTGATAGAGTTTAGTCACTTTGGAGTGTCTGCTAAATTTCTTCAGTCTAAATGCTCTTTGCTGTTTCAAAGAAAAGTGAGGTTTCCATGGAGAGTGATGTCATATGGCTAAAGTCAAAGGGCTTAATCCAAGATTACAGACCAATAGGCATCATCATAAGCAATGTAAATATCCAAAACAAAAGTAGTGGTAGAGAAGTACTGGAAAAGTAGTGGTAACTACTGAATTATTGTCTACAATATCTGAGTTTGCATTATTGGTTTAAAAGCAGAGTATATGACCCAAGTCTGCTTAAGACCCAAGACTGCTTAAGCCTATTCTGCACTATTTTGTTGATATGGTGTGTAACCAGCTATCCATGTAACCAATTCTGCAGTACAATAGTTGTCTAGTACCATTAATTTCATACATGGGAGGTAAGCCTGCATAAGATACAAAAAACATGGTTTCAATTTCAATCAGTATTCCAGTCGTCCACTCTGGTGAAGCTTTATATTCAAGATTTGGGCTTTGAACGTCAATACCTCATCAACAAAATCTGCCAGAAAGAAACAAATTCCATTTTAAGAATCAGCTCACGATTGTGAACAAGCAACACACATTGTCTTAACATACTGGTTTCATATTTATCTTTCAGAGTCGAAATTTTACTAGGATGCAGGGTTAAGGCACCGTCTTAAAAGTGCACCAATATCTGGTGATGTTTATAAAAAACGTCAGTTACTAATGTATGTGTCAAAAGCTCATATTAAGTAACCCACCTATATAGCTTCAAAGACAACTAGTCTACCATCAACAGCCTTTTCCAATGTAGACAATTATTCATAGTTTTTAAACACATTTTCCATAAAAAATGTTAAATAACTTAGACTCAATACAACTTATATCCAAAAAACAAACTGAAATACAGTGGTCTGCAAAAGTTTGGGCAACCTTGTTAATTTCCATGATTTTCCTTCATAAATCGTTGGTCCTTAGGATGAAAAAAATCTGTTAAATATATCATATAGGAGACAAACACAGTGATATTTGAGAAGTGAAACGAAGTTTATACCATTTACAGGAAGTGTGCAATAATTGTTCGAACAAAATTAGGCATGTGCA
>JACXGJ010002300.1:0-67820 GCA_016801105.1 Esox niger | reverse complement strand
GACCTGTCGCCTGTTCCTGACCATTCTGCCCAGCCCCTGACCGTACCTCTGCCGTCAGCACGTATTCCGACCTCCCGCCTGTCCCCGACTACTCTGCCTGCCGTTCGTCTGTGCCTTCGCCGCCGGTACGTGAGAGATCTCACCCGCCGTTCCCTTCCTAGCCGCCTGTCTCTGTCACTCCCACCCCTAGTCCGCACTTGGGTCCAGACCTGCGTCCGTGACAGAGGGTTTGGAATCTTAATTTTTCCTTTATGAATGTATGCCTGGAAACAGTAAGTTTAAATGCACCATGATATATTCAAATGTTGTCACAAAAGTAAATTTAAAACGTGAATGTATTGAGAATGGACATATCATAGTCTTAATATGATGTTGGAAAAAAAGTGGAGGAAATGTCAAACAAATATCAAACTTGAAATGTTAACTGAGCATATCATGTTTGACATTTGTCTAACATCATAAATAGGATGTAATCCATAAAGGGTTGAATAAAAACTGCTGGTATTCAGTTTAATAAGCAATCTCGTTGATAACTACCCATTTTTTAAAAGGTTGCAATTCGTCATGACTAAATCCAATGTGACAAAATTGGTAATTTCAGATTTTTAACGCTTCACTATCTGGAATCGGAACAATTTGGTTTCAGCCCAGTATAATGCCTTGTCGAAAAGTAAAAACATGAATGAACGCACATGTAAACGTCCGGGATAGTTGTATAGAATGCAATATTCGGCTACGATAGGCAAATATTTATCCACTACTTTATTGAAATAATGTGTGACATTTAATTAGTTATTGAAAGGTAACTCGAACATTAGAAAATTGTCTAGGCTGTGGCCCAGAATGTGTTTACTTTGACTAAGGAAACAATAGTACGATTGCATTAATCGATTATAGACCGTTAATACAGGCAGTCATTGACCAATTGCGCGAGACTTTAGTAGCCTACTGGATGAACCGAGACTACAGACATTACCGACTTCAGATATTTATCCCGTATTAGTAAAAACGCTTAGTAAAAACTTGAAAGACTTCAATTCCCATACACCACCAGGAGTTGGACGTCATCAGGAAGTACTTTGAAAGAAACATTTTCATCACATTTTGTTGTTGTCTGTTTCAAGCAGAGGTAGGTTTTAGATTTTCTGAAAATATATGCCAAAACACTGACTTTAAGAGTTTGCACATTAACGTTAGTGTTTTTTACGTAGCATGCTTAACCTAGAGTTCAAAGTCCGTATCAATCATTTATTACAGTAGCCAATATTTGGTTCTAGAAAACAGTTAAGCTATTTTATATGCAAACCTGAATGAAATTTACCGAACCAGTCAAATGTGTGGACACACGTTCCACTGTACAGTATATACTGATTTGTCTTGTCATACTTTTATTGTCCTTTTTGGTAAGATAGGCCAATTAACAGCAATATAATCACTGTATCATACTTGTATGTTCATACATCCAATCTACCTTTCAAAATAGTAGATCCATTGATGGCGCTCGCTGGGGTGCGTGTCATCGAGCTCGCCGGCCTGGCACCAGTGCCTTTCTGCGGCATGATTCTGGCTGACTTTGGCGCGAAGGTGATCCGCGTGGATCGGACCAAGGTTGCAATGGCAATGGACACACAGGCTCGAGGGAAGCGGTCGGTGGCGCTCAACCTGAAGAGCCCAGAGGGAGTCGCAGTATTAAAGAGACTTTGCGCCCAATCCGATGTTATCCTTGAACCCTTCCGCAAAGGTCAGTTGTTTTGCCGAACATGATTGAGCCCTACACACTGTAATTGAAAACATGGCAAGGTGGAAAGGATAAAGGATCTATAGAAACTGGATTGACCAGGCTAAGTGAAGTTGAGACCAAAATATAGAGACAATTTTATTTAGTTAATTTTATTTAGTTAAACCTATAGAATAAGACATTGTTAAAAAAGTTCCCCTTTTTAGCACCTTTTTATCTTTACTGGTCCAAGAACATTGTCATTTTACATGAAATCAACAAACAATGAAACTTTTAAATGAAGAACTAAAAGACCTGGAGATGATGCCGCCCAGAATATTTCCTGTAATGTTGAAGGCAGATAGTCTTACACAGAAATAGAGACCATGAAAAGGTTCAGTTTAATTTCATAACCTCAAAATGTAATATGCATAATGTAAATGTAGGTCTGTTTTTTCTGGCCAAACCTCAGGAAATTAAAGTGCATTCCTATCAATAATCTGAATATACACATGCAAATTTGGACACCAATGTGTCTTTTTCACACTTGCTAACACAGTAAAACTGGTTTGATAAACAATATACACAAAACCATTCAGCTAAATCCCAAGAGGCAGACCATGCACACCAACCCATAACCACATCTCACCTGTTTTCGGACAAATCCCTGTTCCATTCACACTTTTTTTGCGACATGCTACGACAACTCTCTTTTGTACAGTTGTTATGTAGAAAGCACTGCAATTTAATAACCAAACTCAAAGCATCACCTTTCTAACACTCTTATTACACAGTTGTCGAGGTGTAAACGCTAAGAAAGATAGTCAACAAGCAATCAGCATGTGATGCTGGCATGAATATCGGGCCTCAGCTTACATCACCTGGGATCAATGACATTCATGACACTGTATTTCACCATGTTCTTGTGCTTGGTTTAAAAGTGTTGGAAACTAGACTCAAGAGTACAGCCAAACCTGAACTGTTTCAATGTTGCATCAATTGTTCTGACAATCCAAATTTAATATAGGTAACTTGTTGTATACTTTTCTGACTGCTAAGCTGATCAGCCTGAACTTGAGAAGTTGTATTCATATTCTGTAGCGCTTTCAACATGGAGAGTGACTGAGGATGTATTTTGCATAACGTTTTTATTGAGGAGAGAGAGGGTTATTGTTGGAAAGTTTACAGTGGTTTCCATCGTTGTGAAGTGGAAGAAGTTTGGAACCACTAAGACTCTTCTTAGAGCTGGCCATCTAGCCAGTCAAAGTAATGAGGCAAGATGGGCCTTGGTCAGGGAGGTGACAGTACTTAACCAACTCTGAGAGCATGAGGGAAGATCATTTTTGGTCAGTTGAGGCCGAAATGGAACTATTAAGCCTGAATGCCTAGTGCTACATCCTACGAAAACAAGGTACAGTTCATCACCTGGCTAATACCATCCCTACAGGAAGCATTGCTCTGTCATTATGTGGTATTTGTGTGTTCATTTTTTAATCGATAATATATTCAGTTTATAACACAGCAAAATATGCATAAAGTGAAGGGGTCTAATTATGTTTAGAAGCCGCTGTAGCTATCTTAAGATGGATTCTTCAACTGTTGCTATGGATTATATCTTTGCAATTACCACTACTTGATTGGTTTACCTAATACAAATGTCTATTTGCTCAAAACCATTGCCATTATTTATTAGCCATTATTAATCAGCTTGCCATTATTTATCAGCTTGCTCAATGGCAGGTTAATAACCTTTCAATTGTACGTGTTTCTAAAGAATATGTTAGTATTTTCTACACCATTACAGAGATGGCTCTTCTGATGTATATTTATATTATCTCAATCCTCAAACTTACCCTACCTGGATAGACATTCTGAAGACAGATGATTAAAAGTTGGTTTCATATCCTTGCTCTTACTGGATTCAAATAGGAACTACACATCATGTTGCAATACAGCGTTGAGGTTGATTCAGGTAACAAGCAACCAGCTGCAATGGAGTTTTGAGTTTTTGTATACCATTGCATTTTACTTTAGTATTTAACACTGCACTTACCTGGACATCATCCAAGTAGGCACTACCCATTTCACATACCGTAGATGTATGACTGGCTTTGTGACTTGGATAGCCTAGTCCTCCTTGCTAATCATTCTAGCAATCGTATATATTTTTCAAACCTTTTTAAGTAGTCCACTGATCCCCCCCCCCCCCATTTAAAATGATAAAGCGGCCATTACCAAACCCAGCAATTAAAACCAATGAAAATCAATTGCTCTTATCTGGTCTCCTGCTGTGACCACAGATCCCTACAAATGGAGTGTCTCTCCTCAGTGTGAATAAAAAGAGCAAGGTTTACTGCTTCGTGGTTATTTTGGGGTCTGTAAAAGGGTTTATATTGACAAACTGGGCTTAGCTTCAGCTGCAGTTACTATCCTACTTCGCCCTGTTGAGCTGGTGATTGTGTTGAAAGAACATTTGCCCCAGAGGTTGCATTCTGGTGTGTCTCTGGGTACCAGGTCTATACACACATACATGTGGTCCATTAAATGCATTGTGGGTATTTGGTTCTGGATAGGCTGGGTCTGGTTTATGATACTTGTTCATTTTGGTCCTCTGTACTTTTCATGACAAGTGTCAAATTGACTTGCTGTTGTTTTTCTCTGGGTTCTGTGTAGGAGTCATGGAGAAGCTGGGCCTTGGTCCTGAGGAGCTACTTAAGGATAACCCTGGTCTGATCTATGCACGCCTCACCGGCTACGGCCAGAGTGGAGCCCTTGCCCAGGCTGCTGGTCATGACATCAATTACCTCGCCATGTCAGGTAGACTTCACTGGAATAGAGCTTTACTTTCCATCACTGACATACAGTTGATCTAAACATACTAATTGTTCAATAGCTTTTAATGGCATATTAGTTTGGACCAGATAGTAGAAATAATGAATGATTACCCAAAACCTTTGGGTGGTTCCTCAAGTTTAGTGCCTTTTGTCTAGTGTTTATGTTTGGAAAGAAATCGCATAGTACTTTAAAATGTTATTTACCTCATGGAAAATGTTTTTGTGAAAAACTCTAAAAAATCTCAACTAAAATAACAGAGCTAACGTTCAGTCTTAACATTTTAGTTTTGCTATTCAACAGAGTGGTACAGATGGAAATTATAACCACACAACAAAAATGTTGGTCTGCTGTCTGTTGTATAGTATTGTTGTGTAATTGGTGATAGTTGATAGAATAGGTGCAACATTGCATCTGAAAGCAAAAATAAACTATATTGTTTTCCAAGATGCGAGCCACACAAGAATGTTACACTGTTGTTTAATAGTAATTTTTAATATATGTGGTAAAAAGGTTAATGGTACTCGACCCAAACAATAAAAATGTAATAGAAAAGTGTGGGGAAGAATGCTGGGTGTAGAATAATTGTGAATCTACTCATTGCCCTCAAGCAGTGTTTGTATGATTACTTCACACTTCTTCTGCAGAAATCAGAGTACGATACTTGGGTGGATATCAACCCCAATATATGTTCATGTCATCATCACCAATCATTTGCTTAACAGCTAGACATTTCTTTACTTTAGCCATCCAATATGTGTATCCTAGCTTAGCTACCAGCTAATCGGACCTGAGTAACTGCATTGAGGGTGTGTTGAGTCTTTGACTGTTTTACAATGACCGCATCCTTTTTCTGTATCCCTATTGACCTCTTAACCACATATGAACAAGTAAACATTCCAACTTTAATTTATCAGAGTGCGAAAAACATTCTCCTGTCTAAAAGCGTTTTATGGTTGATTCAACTTTATTACATTAAACGTGTTAGTTTTATTACCACTTTAATAATGCAGTAATTTTTATACATTTTATCTCTTAATGGGAAGCAGGTTTTAAATGAAGTTGAGTGAGCTATTCAAGACCATGTTTATAGGAAATATATATTTTTAACCAAATTATGCTATATCAATGGAATGACTTATTGAACTCAAGCTTATTTACATTTCTTGTTATTAATTATGTCTCGTATTTCAAATGTTGTCAGGTATGTGACACATGTAAAACATGTACTTCACATTGCCATGATTCCTGAAGGGCTTATTATGTAAGGACTTGTGACTAGGTTTTTTTCAGGTAATTGACAGCAGCCTTTGTTTCTGTGTATAACGCTGTACAGTGCCAATAGAAAATCATCATACCCTTTGAAATATTCACATTTTCAAAAAATATTCATTTTTTTGTCTTGCAGCCTAAAATCAAAACCCATTAAAATATATATTTTTTCCAGCTGTATTTGCACATTCTGCCTTACAACATTCAAGTAACATAAAAAGACACTAATTCTGAAATGGAGGGAAAATGTGAACTAGAATAACAGAGTTGGAGTAGTGATCAGCCCCATTATTTAATATTTCATAGAGCCAACTTTTGTTTTAATTATATCATTCAGTCTGTTTGGGTATGTCTCTGTTAGCTTTGCGCACTTAGGTTGGGCAATATTTGGCCATTCCTCCTTGCAGAATCGTTTGAGGTCAGTCAAATCTCGTGATAAGCGGCGATTGACTGCTATCTTCAAGTCCATCCACAGGTTTTCAATTGGATTTATGACAGGGCTCTCACTTGGCCACTCAAGGTCATTCACCTTCTTATCCTAAGCCGCTGTGTATTTATTTGGGCGGTGTGTCTAGGGTCATTGTCGTGCTGGATGGTGTACTACCTGCCAATCTGCAGCTGTCTAGCATAGGGCTGCAGGTTTTCCTCAAGAATTTGGGTGTGCTTGGCAGCATCCATTTTCCCTTCAATCTTGACCAATTGCCCTGTCCCCACTGAAGAGAAACACCCCACTGACATTATGTTGCCACCATCATGTTTCACAAAAGCTATGGTGTGTTTTGGGTGGTGTGCTGTATATGGTTTTTGCCAAACATAACGCTTGCAGATCAGTCCAAAAAGTAAACTCTTGGTCTCATCATGCCATAAAACCTTTTGCCAAATGGCATTAGAATACATTATTTGTTGCAAAGTGCTAACAAGACTTCATTTGGCCCCTTTTAAGAAGAGGCTTCTTTCTTGCCACTGTGCCATACAGGCCAGATATGTGTAAAGCTTGTAAAATTGTTGTCAGGTATATCACTAATCGAATTTTAATAATTGTTGAGAATTAAATATGATGTTGAGGGTTATACTGTGTAAATACAGCGTGAAAAAGGGTTAGGGTTAGGGTTGTTTTTTATTGATTTTAATTTATGTGACAAAAGGGAAGGATTTTGACAGGGTATGATGATTTTCTATAGGCGTATGTTCCATGGTCCATTCATATGCAGTCTTTCCCTCCATTTCTCCCTCTGTCTCTCCATGTATTCCTCTCCTCCTGTGTCAGGCTTATTGTCGATGCTAGGCCGGAGCAATGAGAAGCCCTATGCTCCACTGAACCTTGTGGCAGACTTTGCGGGTGGAGGACTTATGTGTGCTTTCGGTGTGGTCCTGGCTCTGCTGGAGAGGACCAAGTCAGGGAGAGGTCAGGTCATTGACACCAGCATGGTGAGTTCGAGGTCACGTCAATCCTGTTAAGGCTTATCCAGCTCCACACCCATATGCCATTATCTGTGTGTTGCCAGTGATCAACAACACCTACAGTACTGTTTTCTTTCTTCCTCCATGCTCTCTAAAGACAACAGTGATGCTAGCTTCTATCTAGCTCCTGCGCTGTGTGTCACATGCTGATTAACACACTAGTTTGTATGCTGCAGCATACTTGATTTTGATTATAGAATGTCATAGGATGTCATTTATATTAAACCTGTAGAATAATATAGGGTATTATTTACATTTAACCTGTAGAATGATATACAATATGAATTATATTGCACCTGTACTTTTACATAGGATGTAATATATATTAAGCCTATGGAATGCAATATTATATCATGTATATTAAACTTTTAAGATATACATATCTGAACACTAGACCATTCTAACATTGACCCTGTGCCCTTAATAAGGCTAGGATCTTCACTACCTCAACTTCAGAAAGAATTGCTAGATCTATAAGAAGTATTCAATCTGTGATCCTATTAAGCACATGTACATTATTAGCATGCGCATTTGAAATACATTTTAATTTCAGAAAATAAGGTGGGATATTGGGTGCACTCAAATCTTCTTTGGCTTCAGCTATGCCTCACTGTCATGTTTTATCAACATGTTTATTGAGAGGTTCATCCACTCAATAAGTAATTTATTGTTAGCCCTCTGGCTGTTTTGCTCAAAGCTTGTATTTTTCCTTTTCCTTCAGGGATCATATTTCCATTTTAGTAATTGATCAGACTTTTTTTCCACAAAAAAACATTTGACAGTTAGTACATTCATGTTAGACAGCTAGATGGGAAAACCACACAACTCACTGCTAATAAATACGCCACTTATTATACACTGGTCCTAACCTTCAATCCACCTTTGGAATGCAAGAACCAAAAAGAGCTTTGACTGGACTGAATGGGTTCCTTGCTGTTCCCAGATGTGGATAAAGTACGAAGTAAAAGTACTCTGCTGTATTCACGAGTTTTGGAAGCTCCTAAGTTAGAGCAAAATGACCAGAGAAACATAACTAACCAGTGACAATAGTTAGACATTTATTCTCTTCCTTTTTATTTAATTGATCGCTGGTTAGTTCTGAACTCCCTTTGCCTGGTTACTTAGATTGAACACAGCGGAACCCAGTTGCATGTCGCTATCCTGGAGGTATACTCACATCATCTCCATGCCATCTGGTACGAGACATGCATGTTGCTATCCTGGAGGTATACTCACATCATCTCCATGCCATCTGGTACGAGACATGCATGTCGCTATCCTTTAGGTATACTCACATCATCTCCATGCCATCTGGTACGAGACATGCATGTTGCTATCCTGGAGGTATACTCACATCATCTCCATGCCATCTGGTACGAGACATGCATGTCGCTATCCTGGAGGCATACTCACATCATCTCCATGCCATCTTGTATGAGACATGCATGTCGCTATCCTGGAGGCATACTCACATCATCTCCATGCCATCTTGTATGAGACATGCATGTCGCTATCCTGGAGGCATACTCACCTTATCTCTATGCCATCTGGTACGAGACATGCATGTCGCTATCCTGGAGGCATACTCACATCATCTCCATGCCATCTGGTACGAGACATGCATGTCGCTATCCTGGAGGCATACTCACCTTATCTCTATGCCATCTGGTACAAGACATGCATGTCGCTGTCTGGAGGCATACTCACATCATCTCCATGCTATCTGGAACGAGACATGCATGTCACTATCCTGGGGTCACACTCACATCATCTCCATGCCAACTGGTACGAGACATGCATGTCGCTATCCTGGGGTCACACATCATCGACATGCCATCTGGTACGAGACATGCATGTCGCTGTCTGGAGGCATACCCACATGATCTCCATGACATCTGGTACGAGCGGCCAGAGGAGAGTGAGTCAGCTCGGGCAGTGTGAAAACCTCCGTGACCGAGGAGCGTGGTCTCGGTTGAGTGGAGTTTGTGAGGGGAAGGCAGCAAACGTCGTCGTGGGGTTAGAAGTTTGACATTTGGAGTGATAGAAAGTAGATGGAGAGGAGGTAGTTAGGGTGGAGTAGGATGACTTTCCAAGCCTTTCATAATCAGAGACACTGATTTTAAAGTTAATACTGTGGATTGAAGGTGTCTCGAAATTCACACCATCAAGAAATATCACAGTTTTAGTACAGGCAGAATCTAAATATTGAAAAATTGCAAATTTCTTATGCAGAACAGTATGTTGACAAACATCTGTAATCATCCAGGCTATAGATAGATATTTTGACAATAAGTACATCTGCTTATAAGTGCCTCAGCAAGGGGCTATGACAATTACGTTGTTATTGTTGGTAAGGCAATTAGCCCTGCCATTTTTGTTAAATGCTAATCATTGCTAAATATTTCCATAACCTTGCGGCACTGGCAATCAGAACCAGACAAACATGAGCACAGCGGTGATAACTGGCTTCTGCAGTGCAATGCTGTCATCTTAATGATGACATAGAAAGTGCACTTCCTTGACAATTTCTCAACTGAGATGTTCTGAGATGTTCTGAAATTGCCTATTATTTTATCCAGACTTATTTGATCAGTAGCACTCATTATTAATCCAAGGGAACAAGATGTTTAGGATACATTGACATTGAACAAGCTCAATTTAAACTTAATTTACGTTGATAAATCTGTGAGTTTTGTGTAACTCTTATTTGGTCCCGGGAAACCTGAAGGATGTGTATAGGTCATTCTCATGGGCTTTTTCATGGTGCCCAGGAAGTCTTAAGTTTTTATTTTTAGGACATTGGTTCAACTTCATAGCTGGTTTTTGATGGTCCCTTAGTCCCATTTTCTGATGGGGGATATCTTAACAACTTTTAAGGCACATCATGGAAATGTTGCTGAATGCACTTTTCAAGTCTGTTGTATGTGGGGTGTAGACAACAGAGACCGTTTTGATGTCCATGTTGATCGGATGGCCATGTGCAGATAATCTCAGGATTATCTTGGCAGTCGAGCTTGTATTTATAAATCTCATTGATTACTCACAGTTAGAAGTATGGTACCCTCCAGGCAGCCTGAGCAAGCGGCTTTATCTTGTGGAGAGATTCTTAGCATTCACCTCACCTTCGATTCCAACAGCTTCAAGAACTTCTGTAGCTGTACCAGTTAACCCTTCTAATGTCTAACTTTCTTTAGCTATAGAATATACCATACTACTTAATACTGGGCTCATGTTACTGTCAGATATACATAATTTTAATAAATAGAGCAGATGATCAAATTATTGTTTTTCTGTAACGTCAGTATTGTGATGCTGGTGTTGGCGGATCCCTAGACGCTATGCTACGGATAGATCCTGGTGTTGGCGGATCCTTAGACGCTATGCTCCGGATAGATCCTGGTGTTGGCGGTTCCCTAGACGATCACGATCGTCAACCCTGGCCAGACACGCTCTTTGTGATGAGAACCTTTTGATGCCTAATCAATGTCTGTGCTGGGTGCTGGCACTGCAGGAGGAGAGTGAAATTCTTCTTCTGAAAAAGATTTTTTCGGATTTACCCCAAAGATCACTAAGCCAGATGCTAGTAATTTACTCAATAGCCTATAGATTCATGCAAGAAATCAGCTAGTTGTGGCATAATCAATCAGACATGGATTGGTCAAGTCAATTTGAAAAATACTTTGCTATCATGATCTTCATTTAAAGTCTGGAACATAAATGTGCAGAAAGTGTAGTGGTCTGAATACTGATAAATGTGTAAGGCAATGAATGTGTGAAGGGACAAATATGAGCAGCTAGCTTACTGTTGTGATTATAATACTTTGTTTATTATCAGCTCTATGCTCCAAATATATCCTGGTGTTTATGGATCCCTAGATGCTTAGCTCTGGATAGATCCTGGTGTTGGTGGATGATATATTGAAAAGCCCCATGCTAGTCCATCACACACCCGAGGATAATAACGGTTGACTTAGCAACCACCATAATTATGTTTTTAAAAAGAAATACTTAATCCGTTGACTGACAGCAACTGATTCGCATCAGACTTCATTGGTAAAGAGTCTCCGAGAGGCTGCAATCAAATGTTTTTAGAGGAATGTATTGCTTAATGTGAGCCTTCTAACCTAACCCTCGCTCTGATTCAAGGTAGAAGGAGCTGCGTATGTTGGCTCATTCATGTGGAAATCTCGTAAAATCGGCATGTGGAACCACTCCCGCGGGGAGAACCTGCTGGACAGTGGAGCACCGTTCTATGACACATACCAGACCTCTGATGGGAAATACGTGGCCGTTGGAGCTATTGAACCACAGTTCTACACTCAACTCATCCATGGTCAGTGTTGCTCAAATTCACTTTCAATGAATGTATTTTCTTTCCTCTACTGTCTCTCTCTCCTACTTGTCATTCTCTCCTTCCCCTGCTCCTTCACCACAACTTCTTCGAACCTGGGGTCTGGTCAGCATGTCTCTGCAGATTACCTTTCCTCCACATTTCTAACAGCCTCAGCTCTAAGTCTGTCATATTTGGCATGTTACATGGTTGTACAAAAACATGATATTGTCATACAAACCAAGGTAGCGTGAACAACACCCCGCTATAACTTTAATGTGTGCTCAGCTTGCCACTTTGAATCGCCATTCTGTTGAACTAATCTGTATATCAGGATTCCTCTAAACTGTCAATTAGTTCTTGCACATCTTGATTCGGTTGACCCTGAAAAATTTAATATATATAGTTAACCATTCTGTTGTGCAAGGCAACCTCCAGTCTAACTGAGTCCTCCTGACAGAATGTTGTCTATTAGCACATAACTCATTGTGGATAAATACTAAGATTTCCACTGCTTTGCGATTCCTCCTCATAAACCCTGAACTGTAATCTAATTCTGAAACTGTAGGTTAAATATAGACCTATTATTTTATATTTATTTCATTCAGATTGAACATATCAACACAAACAGCATGGGTGCTTTTTCATTCTAAGGAAGAAAGATCTGGATTGAAATGTTGAATTAGTTTAAATAGATATGACTTCTTTGTTTTTGTTCTGTATATAGTATCTCACTATATGAATATTATTGTTTCTAGGCCTGGGATTGGATGCTGCCAACCTTCCTCCTCAAATGAGCTCCTCTGATTGGCCACATCTGAGGCAGATTTTCACCAAACAGTTTGCCACTAAGACCCAGGAGGAGTGGGCTCACGTCTTTGATGGAACGGATGCCTGTGTTACTCCTGTTCTCTCTATGGATGAGGTGATCTCCCACCCCCATAATCTGGAGAGGGCCTCCTTCCACAGGGACACCCAGGGGGATGTGACCCCAAGCCCTGCACCTGTCCTGTCCCGAACCCCTGGTAACCCTTGCCTGGCCCGGGACCCCATGATTGGGGAACACACACGTCCCGTTCTACAGGAATTTGGTTTCAAACCAGCAGAGGTAGACCAGTTATTGTCAGCTGGTGTTATTGAGTGTAACGCTGCCAAAGCACGGTTATAACTTGGCTTTTGTTCCTATTTTTGTTCTTCAGTGAACACCTATGGCTCTCTAGTGTAATTCACCCTATTGAAATTGTCAAGTTCCTCTTAAAGCTCACTACTGAAAGAAAAAAAAAGATTGCATCTTGTCTGCAAGTGACCTCACCCTGCCTGAAACCAAATCACCACCCAATCAGGTTCAGGTGTGCAGCAGGTTGTTTGGGCAGGAGGTTTGTCCTGGTCTCTCTGTTTTGTTTCCATAATTGTTTTATCACTCTTGTTTTGTCTTGTAGACTGATTATTTGTTTGCGAGTTAGGACTTTTCATTTCCTGTGAACAGCGTGCACTTCTAAGAATTAGACAACCGTGATACATGGCATGCCAGGAGTAACTGTTGTGGGAGCTACTCAAGCATTAAATACTTGGAGCTACAAGCATTATGTGATCAAAGCACTAAGTAAATGAATCATTAAGTAAATGAATCATACCTCAAATGCAATTAACTAATTATTATTATTGGAATTACATTTCAATCACAGATATGTGATGAGGGTTTCATCTAAAATCCATAGTTGCTTCAGAAGTTACTATATATTATTGCCGAACATTCTCCATCTACTGCAAGGTCTGTTGACTTTGTAAGGGTTTGGTCTGTTAGCATTTCATTATTTTTAATGTATGTAATTATGTTAATAGCTAAATAACGATGAAAATGGGAGTAATTTCCCGTCTACAGGAGAGCAGAAAGAGGGGGAAAGAATGATGACCATTGACTGCAAGACCTTTGATTGTAAAAGGACTTTCATATGAGCCATTAGCTGTGTCCATGATGATTGTACATTAATGTGTCAAAAGGTGCCTCTTTGAATTGTATTTAGAGTGAAAATAAGTGTCAGGTATTGACTGATGTGCCTGTATTTCATCTTGTATTACTTTAAAAGACAATCAGCACCCTGTGCATAATATATTTTCACAAATATAATAAAAATATTTTAATTCAGTTTGAATGTTTATTTTATTTGGTTGTCCCACTGTTAGACCAGTTAAATGCTTGATGTTCCTTTGCAAGTACCATAAACTGTAAGTACCACCCCAAGCAAAAATATGACTATAACATATATGTTAGTTATGAAAGTACCACACTAAGCTATAACTATATAAGAACTTCATAGAACATAAATCCAGAGTTAAAGTATAATTCCAAGCTATAATTATACATGGTAAGAACATTATAAATCAGGAGTTAAAGTATATCTCCAATCTATAACTATATAAGTTAAGTTAGGACCAAAGTCACCCCAAAGTGGAACAATGGAGCTTAAATCAGACAAGCTTTTTTCTATACATTAATTAGTTATATTACAGTGGAACAGACCTTGTTTACATTTCACCCCTAGTAATTATACTTCTTAGAGTTTATTTATGCCAGGTCACATCTCAGATGTAATCCGATTGCTCTGATATTCAGTGTTGACCATTGGAATTAAGATGTCATTTTATTCACATTATACATTAACATGCTAAAGACTGCGTAAAGAAAACATGTCTACCTTCATCCTTAAATGTAATTACTGTAATTAAGTTTTTTTATACAGAAGGTCCATATTTAACTGTAACATTATTTATAGAATATGATGGACCGCATATATAGAAATCAGTTCAGCTATTCTTTCTTCATATATGTCTCCGTACATAGCACTCGTCATTGGTTGTTTTAACTATGGAACACAACTATGTAAGTGACCCTTTGACTGGAAGTCTATTAGGAATGTGGCCTTTTAATCTGTTTGATTGTAAGCATCTGACTGCCGCCCCCGGCCGAGCCTGTCTAATGACCCCCCCCAAGCTTCGTCTGACGGGGCGGTGTGGGAGGGCAGATCCCGTCTAATGACTCCCCTAGGTTCCCCTGACGGGGGCGGTGAGGCAGGCTGAGCTCCCATGACGAGCTCTGGGAACTGCCTGAATGTCTCACATGATGGTGCCAGGGTGAGATAGCTAGTGTCTCATGACGAATACGAACAGCATTAGAATCAGATATTCTTAAATACATTCTGGAAATGAACCGAAATGTAAAGGGCGTTGGTATGACGTGCTTGTCATAGTGTGGAAGGCTTATTTTAATAGATGTGTGCTGTAAATAGTCAGTTTGACCATCCTCTACACTTCTCTGTCAAAGATTTATGATTTCTTTTCAGGGATCACATGCTACATCACTTGATCCACCTAATTTGGCTACAAGCAGAACACCAGCAGTGCACAAAAGAGCTCTTGTGAGTGAACCACAATACAAACAGATACGCTATGATCATGGAATGTGCTTTAGCTGAGTTGTAAGTGGATCTTGTCATTCTCTTGTCTTTATTTATTTTTTATTTAACCTTTATTCAACCAGGTTATAGGAAAGAGAAAAAAGAGGAAGAGAGGAAAAATCTCAGTTACAAGTGGGACCTGGCCAGGAATAGCAACACACTGAAGATACAGATAAAATCACAGCATAAAACACAGATGAGCACTCTTCCTAGTTACACGGCGCATGTATAGTGTAGACAAAGGTTCAAAACATTTACAGCACCCCATTTTAATATCTATCAAAAATTGGATTCACTGGATCGTTTCACTTTAAAATCGTTTGTAGCTCATTCCAGGTGGAAGGTTCACAGCACTGGAACACTTTTTCTCCAACTTCAGTACGTGTGCTAGGAACCGTCCAAAAAATACAGTTATGAGAGCGCAAGCAATATATATCATTAGTCTGCAGGACAATATAAGAACATAGATAAACTGTGAGCTTCCTAAGAATGGCCATGTAAATAGAAATTTATGAATGGGATAATCTGCGTAGAGCTTGTGATGGCCAGCCTGCTCTCGCATATAGGGTGGAGTGATGGGTGAGAGATTTAGAGTTTGTAACAAACCTCAAAGCCCCATGGTATTCAGTTTCAAGCATGCATAATAGAGGGACGCGTGAATTCTTGAATTCTTTCAGGAATCATTTTGAATGATTGGAGAAATTAGAAATGTTTTTTAAAGCCATCCTCTCAGTCACGTGGTTCTAATCCTGTTGTGGTGAAAAATGAAGTCTGAAAAGAAAGAAAAATCTGAAAACAAAACAAAGTTGAAACTTCAGCCACTCCCCATCTCTCCTCCCAGCTCACTCCCCGATCCTAGCCTCCACCCTCCTCAGCCTGTCCTTTCCCTCTCCCGGCCTCAGATCAGGAATTGACCGCACGGACTCAATTGCTCAACTATGCAGTAGAGGATAAGCCAGAGCCGAGAAGCAGAGATTGGGCGGTTTGCCATCGACAGGCCGGCTGAGAGCTAAACCATACACCCTCAATCCCCCCCTTGGTAGCTATGACCCTACTCACAGAGGACCAACCACAGCCACCCAGGCTGCCAGAGCCTGGAACGCACATCACAAGCCTGGACCGCTTCTCGGTGGGGAGCGCGGACTGTGGGGAGTCCATGAAGGAGGATTACTTCGACAGTATGGAGCCTGTTGTCTTTGGGGTGGTGGAGCCTCCCAGACGCTCTCGCGGCCGACTGGTGCTGCATGGCATGGTGATGTTCGGAAGGGAATTTTGCTACGCCGTGGAGGCAGCTTTCGTCACGCCTGTGCTGCTCAGTGTGGGACTCCCTCGGAGCTTGTACAGCCTGGTGTGGCTGATCAGCCCCCTCCTGGGCTTCCTGCTGCAGCCCATCATCGGCTCAGCCAGCGACTTCTGCAGGTCCCCGTGGGGCCGACGGAGGCCCTACATCCTCACACTGGGTGTTATGATGCTGATGGGTCTCACCTTGTTTCTGAACGGTGATGCGGTCGTGTCAGGTGAGAGACTCAGCCGGGTCCCCAAAGTCCTTGAGAACTGCTGTTAGTCATTATGGGAAACTTGGGGTTGACACATCCACATAATTTAAAAGCATTGTGAAATGTATTGTTTCCAATTTGGCTTGCCGTGCAAGCGGGTGTATTTATTCCACAGAATTGGTTGCTTAACATTTGCTAGACACAAGTAGCAAAGGAAAATAGAGGGCATCTTCCTGGCAGTCTAACATCATTTTTAATTTAACTTGAATATGTTTGAGTACAACCCGGAGTTGAGGGTTTGACTCTAACAAGAGACATGTCCTGCGCTACAAAGTACAAAAATGTGTTTAGTCACTGTTGTTTTTGGCTCTGGTTTAGATTATCTACAAAATGATAAGGTTAATTAAAATGTGTGCTTAATGAACTGTTTCAATATTGATTGAACATCTCAATGTGCTCTAAGCACTAACCCAGACAACCCCATCCTCAGAAAAACATGAGGGTGTCATGCTCTGATCTTGAACTATAAGTTTATTTATCAGAACACCAAATTATTTTGCCGGAGTCCATGTCCAGGGGCCACTATCTACACAGAGAATCTGAGATAGTAAAACCCATTATCAGCTGCCGGAGGAGGGCAATAACTATAAATAATGATAATAATATTGCATATTTACAGAGACATTTGTTCATGATTCAGGTATATCTGTGTCTGGCTTCAATATCATCAATATGATGCTTTGCTCTGTATGTCTAGACAAAGGGTCAAATGTTATTTTGACAGTTTCTCTTCAAGTTGACAGGAAAAATTGTTCAGCATTCCTAAAATGACAAGCTTGGACTGGATTTAAACTGCCACAATTACTGAAACAACCTTGCTGTGGTAGTGGCCAAACACCTCAGAGGACCTGCAGTCTTGAAGAAAACGATACTTATCTTCGAAGGACAAGAATCCAGCTGATGGCATATCTTCACAACTCTGCAGATATTGAGACATGCATCTTTGTCCATTACTAAGATATTTGGAGACATTGAATTTGAGCGTACTATAATGGGGATGGAATATAACAAGGAACCATCCCTAATCTGAATATCAGAATATGGAATCTTTATTAATCATGGAGTCAGAACATCCGTTAAACATCTCTTCCAAAAGACACCACACTAGGCAGGCAAACGTTTCCATTCTCTGTCCTGGGGTGTTGAGATTTGAAAGACCAGAGGGAACAATGCCTCTAATAGGCCCTCCAACACCACTCCCAGCAGCTTCTGCTCTCACATCTGATGGCTTAACAGAACCAACCAGGGCATTTTCTGTAATAACACTACAATACAAGATGTGAGCCAAGAAGCAGCATATTTCAACACTGTAGTAAATAGTCAAACATAATGCCCACAATGCTAGCTACTTTAATGCAGGGTACGCTCCAACACATCCCACATTCCTAATAGGACTGCAACACCTGGATGGTTTTGTAAAATTTGTAATCATCCGACTTGGTCTGTATAGGTTTAATGCTGCTGCAATCTGTCAGCCAACTGTTGTTTAGTCAATATTTATGTTTAGTTCCTCTCCTCAGTGCATACAGCATGATTACGGCAATTAGACTGATTGATCTGCAACAGACTATGATTCTCACTAGCTCTTTGATGAGCATCGACCAAAGGCATAGACAAAAGGTAACTTGTAATGACTAATAGAAGTACAGACATTGAGCATGCTGTGGGATTTTAACATAACGTTAAATTGTTGTTTTTCTAGACAAGCAGAGTTGTGCTGTCACTGTGCTGTTTTTCTGATGAGTTCATAATTTTTTGAAAGAAAATAACAAACTAATTGTCTGTCAAACTGACCTTACATTGTGTTTAACATAATGTTTAATCACTTAAATCACACTACAGTATGTGGTGAATTTAGGACTGTATTAAAGAACACATTTGTTAACCTTCAGAAGCTTTTTATATCTCTTCACATCTATATATTATGTCACCAGGGTCTGTGTCCTTGGTCTGTGTACTGGGTCTGTGTTCTGGGTTTAAATCCTGTGTCTGTTTTCTGGGTCTCTGTCCTGGGTCTGTGTGCTGGGTCTGTGTGTTGGGTCTCTGTCCAGGGTCTGAGCGCTGGGTCTGTGTCCTAGGTCTCTGTCCCAGGTCTGTGTGCTGGATATGTGTCCTGGTTCTGTGTCCTGGGTCTGTGTCCTGGGACTGTTTCCTGGGTCTGTGTGCTGGTTCTGTGTCCTGCGTCTGTGTCCTGGTTTTGTACTCTGGGTCTGTGTTGAGGGTCTGTGTCCTGGGTCTGTGTTGACGGTCTGTGTCCTGACTCTGTGTGCTGGTTTTGTGTTCTGGGTCTGTGTGCTGGGTCTGTGTTGAGGGTCTGTGTTGAGGGTCTGTGTTGAGGGTCTGTCTTGAGGGTCTGTGTCCTGGGTCTGTGTCCTGGTTCTGTGTCCTGGGTCTGTGTGCTGGGTCTGTGTTGAGGGTCTGTGTCCTGGGTCTGTGTGCTGGGTCTGTGTTGAGGGTCTGTGTTGAGGGTCTGTGTCCAGGGTCTGTGTGCTGGGTCTGTGTTCTGGTTATGTGTCCTGGGCCTGTTTGCTAGGTCTGGATCCTGAGTCTGTGCTGGGTCTGTCTTGATAGTCTGTGTCCTGGTTCTATGTCCTGGGTCTGTTTCCTGGGTCTGTGTCATGGGTCTGTGTTGAGGATATGTGTCCTGGATCTGTGTCGAGTGTCTGTGTCCTAAAAAAAGGAATTAACGCTGACTAAAAGTTAAGACATATTTAAACGATGAAGCGGCAATACCACATCAAATAATGTATTTAATTTTACCCTGAGGCCTATACCTTGTGGTAAACTCCTGTTTTTCATCTCTTGCAGCGATTGTACAGGATAGGTCATTGAAGAGGATATGGGCCATCGTCATAGTCATGTTTGGGGTGGTGCTATTTGACTTTGCTGCTGATTTCATAGATGGGCCTGTAAAGGCCTACCTCTTTGACGTCTGCTCACACACAGACAGGGAAAGAGGGCTGCACTACCATGCTCTTCTCACAGGTAATGCTTCTCTTTTTTCGTTACAAAACATAACGTATAAAAAGGATATTTAATGTGTAAACTCACAAATTAAACAGCAAGTTGTATTCTTAGTTCTCCATTGAGCTTTTGGGTCCTATAGCCTCACGTTAATAAGTGTCTGTGAAATGAAATGGCCCTCAATGTAAAATTTCACATATTAAATCTGTAACATGTCATGAAAAGTTAACTCTGTTAACACAGCTTACTATGTATTCTTAATTGGATCCGGTTTATGACTAAGCCAATCAAGGACAATCACAGACTTATGCAGAAGCCACTCCAACATAGTCTTGGCTCAGTGCTTTTGGTCATTGTCATGCTGAAAGAAAAATGTTCATCCCTGTCTGAGGTCCTGTGATCTCTGGATGAGGTGTTCTGCAAGGACCTATCATAAATTTGTTCCATTCATCCTTCCTCAATCCTGACCAGTCTCCTAGTCCCTACTAGTGAGAAGCCTCATCATAGATGTTCCCACCACCATGCTTCACAGTAGGGATTGTGTTCTCAGGATGATTTGCAGTGATAGGCTTGTAGCAAACATAGCGCTTATCAATGAGGCCAAATCATTTCTTGCAACAAAACGAATTTGGGTGCGTCATAACAAAGGCGGGTGAACTCCTATGCAATTGATTGTTTTCGAATATTTGCAGATTAAATTTTTCACTTTTTGTTTTGATCACTGGCAAAACTCCAAAGGGGTGTGAATACTTATGAGATCCACTGTAAATTGTAAGTTGTGTTACCCAAGTTAACTTTTTTCGTAATGTAATATAAAAGAAAATTACATAAAGGGACAATTTCTGGAGTGATGTTTGTATTTAAATCAAGAGCATTTTGATAAATAAACATACAATATGGGCAATTGTAATGAAAGTTTGACACTTGACAGCCAACAAATAAATGAGTTGTTTGCTTATATTATTTCATTATTAGTACAATTTATTTAATACTTTATGTTATTTTTCTTTCCCCAGTTAATAATGTAATAACCAATCTAATTGTCATAAGTAATTATAAATTACACACAAAACATTCAATTATTAACTCAATTATTACATGAGAAATGCAATAGTTATTACATCATAAGTAGTTATTACATTATAGGTGGTTAATATTAGCTTCTACAGTGCTCTACTCTTTGGTCTGTTCGGTAACATGGAGCTTGCCCCTCAGAGCTGAAACAGTGAGTGAAGCAGTGGGTGACTGAGTACTGGAGTTTACTAGTGAGGGAGTGAAGCTGGCACAGAGTGGTGTGAGTGTGTTCAGTTTGCTTTCTAATCCAGTAGATTCTAAGTCATGTGTTGGAGTCATGAGTTGGAGCTGAGAGAGGGGAGGCACATGACCTTCTAGTCACCGTAGGTCCACTATGTAGATAGTATGCATGCCTGATTGGTGACTGCTTGCTTGCACCTGGTTTAGATATAGAGAGGTTGTCCTTATGTCTTTTTTACTTGCTTTTCATTAGCTTTGCAGACACTTAAACTTAGTTTATAAAATCATTACAAATAGTCAAATAATATTATTATTGTGCATGTGAACTTTCTTGGAAAGTTAATTTGCGGACAAATACATCTAAATACACATAATGTAAAAACTCCAGAACATTTCAAATCCTTTAATTTTAACATATCTTGTATACCCAAATAACAGGTCCAGAAATAATTGGACACTGACACAAGTTTTATTCTTTTGTTTGTTTATCATAATAAACTTAAGTTACGGTTAAATAATGAATATATATTTTTTAAATGTAGCACCCTCATTTTCAAGGGGCCAAATATTATTGGACAATTGACTCAAAAGCTGTTTCATGAACAGTTGTGGGCCCTTCCTTCATAATTTCTTCCTCAATTAAGCAGGTAAAAGGTCTGTTAATTCCAGGTGTGTTAATTCCAGCTGTTGCAGTGAACCCAATACATGCCGTCAAAGGAGCTCTCAAAGCAAGTGAAACAGGCCATCCTCAGGCTGCAAAATTTTTTTTAATCCGTCAAAGAAATTACTAGGAGTGGCAAAATCAACAGTTTGGTACATTCTTTGGACAGATGAAACTAGGATCAACCTGTACCAGAATGATGGGAAGAAAAAGTATGGAGAAGGCTTGAAACGGCTCATGGTTTGAACTATACCACATCATCTGTAAAACATGCTGGAGGCAGTGTGATGGGATGGACATGCATGGCTTCCAATGGCATTGGGTCACTAGTGTTTATTGATGACGTGACAGAAGACAGATTCAGCTGGATGAATTGCCTGCTCAGATTCAGTCAGATTCAGAAGTTGATTGGATGGCTCTTCCCTTTACAGATGGACAATGATTCCAATGTTTTTTAAGGCAAAGTGGAATATTTTGCAATGGCCGAGTCAATCACCTGATCTCAACACGATCGTGCATACATTTCACTTTCCAAAGACAAAACTTAAGGCAGAAAGACCCATGAACAAACAACAACTGAAGACAGCTGCAGTAAAGGCCTGGCAAAGAAGGAAACCCAGTGTTTGATGATGTCAATGCATTCCAAACCTCAAGCAGTCTTACCTGCAAAGGATTCTTAACAAAGTATTAAAAAGGAACCTTCTATTAAGGATTGTGTTAAAAACTACATTTGAGCCCCTGAAATAAGAGGACTGTATATGAAAATTGTTGCAATTCCTAAACATTTCATATGATATTTTTGTTCAAACGCTGAAAGTCTGCACTTCAATTGCATCTCAGATGTTTCGTGTCAAATCCTGTGTGGTGGCTTACAGAGCCAAAATTAGTGTCCAATTATTTCCGGACCTAAATGTATGTATTGCAGGCAGCTTCTTTGACTAGACACACAAAGACCAGGTTTCACTGCTTTCTCTGCAATAACATATAATTTCTGATATCTGAAAAGGAAGGCTGTATGGCCTCAGGTAGCCTACCATGGCATTGTCTGCCTTTAAAGTGTCTTTTTGGTTGAAATTGTTGGAGTGGTGCACTGACATCAAATCCAAATTTAAGGTATGAAAACACAATGCATCATTCGTGAGAAGGTTTCAGCAAACATGCAGGTTTCTGACTGTAAGATGTAAGCTACAAATTTTAGGGATGTTAAGACCAGGTAACGGAAACAGAGACTTTACGTCAAATCCTAGATGCTCGCATTCAGATCTGCTGCATTATTTATATGAAGACCTGAGTTTGTTCACTCCCTGTATGATTTTGGTGTCATTTCTGGAGGAAACATGCCCAGATTATGGGGATATGTCTGACAGAGCAAGACAATTGTCTGTCTACAGGTTTGCACTTACTATGTGACAGGAACTCATTTATCACAACATTACTCCGAGCGTCTTTGACGTCACCCAGCCACAATGTAACGTTGTGAAATAAGCTTTAAATCCAGATGAAAAAAACACAACCTTAAATCCAGCCAGTGTTTGTGAAATACAGCATGTGTTTAGCTATGAAAATTCTCAACCAGCACAGGCAAACATATTCAATGTACAGTTATGGAGAATTACAGTTACTGACGATATCTGTGGTTTTGGTCTCCAACCGGCTGAACTGATGGCTAGTGTTTGCTGTTCCTGTTGTCTGTTGCAGGGCTGGGTGGTGCCTTTGGCTACCTGTTGGGGGCTATGGACTGGGGACACTCCTCCCTGGGGCGACTGCTGGGGTCAGAGTACCAGGTCATCTATTTCTTCTCTGCTCTGACCTGGACGGTATTTCTCACCGTGCATCTCTTTAGCATCCCGGAGGTGTCCCTGGCCAGGGACAGCAGCCTGGACCCTCTGGCCCCCAACGGGCTCCTCCTGCGCAGCACGCACAGCAGCAGTGGTGGCTATGGGACCCTACATGGATCCATGTCCAAGGAGATGGAGCCAGACTTCCGGCCACGTTCGTTCTCCGCTCTGGGTGAAGCCAATTCAGTCACATCCAGTTCCAAGCAGCCCAACAAAGCGGTATGTCAAAAGACCCATGCTTTCCTTGGGATTCAGTAAAAATACTTAGAGGCGACACAACAAGGAGATGTGTATAGGAAACTACTCACTAATGAAAAGTCAGCACCTCTGAATGTTGTCAGTGATCTGGGGTAGTCAGCTCTCAGACAAAATCCAGAGCTTGCTGTAGTCTGGTTCTGACTAATAATGAATGACACCCAGATGGTGTCCCAGGTCTAAATTTGTCCCTGAAAAGAGGAGAACCACTGGAGAAAAACTGTCAAATTGTTCCATAAAAGCAGTGACTGCCTCTCAAGTACCTCCTTGGGTAAAATCTCTTGATTTACCCGTGATGAGCTGTACCTCACCAACTATTTCCACAGAACATAGTGCGGCCTTTGTTTTGTGACACACGTCCCACTAGATGTTGCTCACATGAAGTCAGACCCCTCGGCTCGTACGTTATGCTCCTGACTGATAGGGTAAAGCCTGGGTATTATGTAAAGTACACACATAGTTGTAACAATCAAAGCGTTGTTTACTGGTAACACAAAAGGCAAGGCTTGAAGCTATGAGCACAAGTCATTAATCCATTTCATGTCAATAGTAAGTTTTTTTCAATTGTAACAAATACTATCAGGAATAAATAAAAGACATGACAATATTTAGCACAGCCTACACAAATTTGCATCAATTCGTCCACCTCTATAATGAAAAATAACAAAATTCAGGGCTTCGCCCAAAACCAGACCTGAATCACCTCTGAATAGTGGAACCTAAGATTATCACACACAATTTCATTGGGGACATTTATCTTCAGATATGGCTACACATAGGAATGTATCCCCCATGTTGTCCAGGCATATGGATAGTTGTTCATTGGCCAATGATATTGCACTGACAATGTCGAGTTTTGGGTCAGTAGAAGCCTGCTTTATCAACAAAGATGTACTTGTGATGGTTCACAACAGGTCAATTTGTAACATTGACCATGTCGAGGGGCTCTCTGATTTACTCCTCTGCCTTGCTGTCCGTCATGCTCGATTTCCAAAGATATTGCCAGTGTTCAAACGGTTTATTTATTTATATAGTGACCAGTTATGGTAACTTTTATGGATGGCAATCATGTCCTGTTAATGACTATGTTGTACATAGGCTATGTCCCGTTTATGACAGTATTGTACTATACATAGGCTATGCAGTGGTCTTCAGTCTCTCACTCAACCAACACTAAGGTTGTGGGTTTAAATCCCACTGAGGTCATATACAAATCTATGGCTTAAGGATGGTGATTCTGTACTTTTCAATCTGAACATAGTAGGCAAATGAATGGAAAGTGTGATGTATTTTAACAATAGAGAAGAAAATCTTATTAAAAATGATGCATGTACTTAGTGTGAACTGTGTATTTTAGTGTGGAACAAGTCTTTCTTGATTTTGTACTCAGTCAATGTCAGATGTGCTTAGAGTTGTGAAAAATAGCTTTTTTGATGATTTGTTGTGTTTTTGTACTAAGAGTTGTGAACTAGTATCACACTATTTTGTGAATAGTACCAAAGCGACTGAATGTATTTTTTTTATAGCAATCGACTGCCCGGATGTTTTTGGACCACTGTGTTCTATGCATATACTGAAACTTGTCATTCTTTGAGACATGGAGTTCACACAATTACAACATTGTAATCAGTTCTGGCGTGTGGCAGTGAACAGTGAACACACAGAATGTTATTTATTCGTGCAGGTTGGGATTTGGAGAATTGTTTTAGGTCATGCAGTTATTTAAAGAACCAGTAATCCTGTGACTTGGTTCTGTCTATTTCTTAATTGCGGAAATAGGTCTCTTTAGTTACCAGCGCCAGCTGGATTCCACGCATGGTTACGTTGACACTAATCAGGCTGGACTAGAGTGTGAACCACCTATTAAATGGTTGTAATGGCACACAGTGACACACAGAGAACCTCAATTAAATCGTCATTATACTGTACCCTCTAATACTCTATGTGGATATGTATAGTTACTTCAGACCCCAGAATTAAATTCATTATATGATCTCTAAAGCTCAGTCAGCCAATTAAACCAGTACTTTGAATGAGACAAAATGAAAATTACACTAGTCAATGACAACTTAATGATGGCTGTATTTATGCTGAGCATGGGACAATAGCTGGAAATGAATAATGGATTTAATTAGTATTAGAATTAATTGGAAATATTATGAAAAGACTCAGGAAATTATGATTTTATATTCTGGCTAGTGGACACTGGCAAGCACGGGTCCAGGTTTATAACACTGGTCCAACTTGGTCTTATTTTGTGCATTTTGATGTTTCTTTTAACGGTGTCATTTATTTCGGGATGCTAGCGTGTCTTTATGTAGGCAATTATACCACATATATACAGTACACATGCGCAATAGAAAATGCATTCAATCCTGAAGAATATTAGTTAATCATTGAGTATAGGATTTTAGTTCTTATATAAAAAGAATAATATGAATAGAAAATGTCATATCGACAACATTGAGTAACTTTGCTCAGTTTTCTGATTTGTTAAAATATTGTTTTTAAAGGCTAAGAATTGGGCCATCGTCATAATTGGGAGCCATAAACTGACATAGCTTCAGTCTTGTCCAACCAGTGCTGTCTCTTTATGAGTCCTTACAGAATATGTTCACATCAGTAATCTGTGTTAAATCACTTTTTTAAGTTGGACTTATAGTATTTCCCAGAGTCACCTTTGGCACTCGAAACACTCACACCTGATTGGCTGGCGGGATGGTTTAGAGCCCACCCTCTTATCTTGCTGAATTGTCCTTGGTGTAGTTTGTGTGATAAATATGATATGTTTAATATTCATGGTTGTATTTCAATACTCTGTTTTATTTTATTAAATATATTAAATCAAAATACTAATAATACAGAACAATTGGATAATGTTGCTTTGTAGCTCCCAATAAATGATGCATAATATTATTCATTTTTCTACTTCCTGTTTCTTCCAAAATGCTTTTTGAGACAAGTATCAAATATACTGTATGTCAACAATCCTTCCTCCAAAGGACAATGCTATGGTTACATGGTGTGAAAAAAAAATCCTGCTCTTCTTGCATTCTGGTTTCTCATAGAATAACTTGTGTCTTGTGTCCGATTGCAGCAGAAGAGAATGACTCTGAAGTCATGTCTCCTGGCCATGATTACCATGCCCAGTCATTATCGCTGTCTCTGTGTCAGTCACCTGCTGGGATGGACTGCCTTCCTCTGCAACATGCTCTTCTTTACAGACTTCATGGGACAGGTGAGAAGAGAAAGAAAAATAAGAGATAGTGAGTCGCATGTTTATTTCTGTCGTGCTGTTTCTGTGTGGGTGTCTGTTTTAGTGTGTGTGTGTCTGTGATTGAATGTCTCTTTCTGTGTGAGTGTCTGTTTCTTTGTGTGTGTGTCTGTGAGTGAGTGGCTGTTTCTGAGTGTTTATTTCTGTGTGGGTGTACGTCTGTGAGTGTCAGTTTCTGTGTGTGTGTTTGTGATTGTCTGTGTTCTGTTTTTGTGTTGCTGATTCTGTGTGAGTGTCTGTGTGTGTGTGTGATTGTGTCTGTGTGTGCGTGTGTGTGTTTGTGTGTGTGTGTGTGTGTGTGTGTGTGCAGTGCTTGACTTGACTCAAATAAGTGCAGGAACTGCACTACATTATAACAGTTCATTATAATGTATGCATTAATAAGACTGGTTCAAATAAGGCTGGCTCTTTTGCCTAGAAAAGGAACTGGAGTGCTGTTTGCCTAAATCTAGACTTACCAGAACACCATTCCAGACCATTCCGGCCCAAGTCAAACACTGTCTGTGTATGTCTGTGAATTAGTGTATGTCTCTGTGTGTGTGTATGTCTGTGAATTAGTATCTGTTTCTCTGTGTGTGTATGTCTGTGAATTAGTTTCTGTTTCTGTGTGTGTTTCTGTGAGTGAGTGTCTGTTTCTGTGTGTGTGTGTGTATGTCTGTGAATTACAGTATGTTTCTGTGTGTGTGTATGTCTGTGAATTAGTATCTGTTTCTCTGTGTGTGTTTCTGTGAGTGAGTGTCTGTTTCTGTGTGCTGTTTCAGTGTGAGCGTCTGTGAGTGAGTCTGTTTCTGTGTGCTGTTTCTTTGTGTGTATCTTTTTCTGTGTGTGTGTGTCTATGCATGAGTTTCTGTTTCTTTGTACCTGTGAGTATTTCTGTTTGTGTGTCTGTTTCTGTGTCTGTGAGTGTCTTTTTCAGTGTGTGTATGTCTGTGAGTGAGTGTCTGTTTCTGTGTGCTGATTCTTTGTGAGGGTCTGTTTCTTTGTATATCTGTGAAGGAGTGTTTATTTCTCTGTGTGTCTGTTTCTGTGTGTGAATGTTTGTTTCTGTGTGTGTGTGTGTTTGTGTATGTCTGTGTCTGTCTATTTCTGTGTCAGTGTCTCTTTCAGTGGGTGTGTCTGTGATTGAGTGTTTGTTCCTGTGTGAGTTTCTGTTTCTGTGAGTTTAAGGCTGGGGGAGGGCACTGTTGTTTAAATGGATCTGCAATTAAAGGTAAACCTTAAATTATCGCTCAAGCACTATTAATGAATCCCCTTATCAGTTATCATTGGCCATTTAAGATGTTCACATTTAATTGACAAATTTTTCATTCTAGTTATGTTTTTATTTTCTATCATGTTGTTCATTAATAAAGTTGATGTCTATTAGCTTAGTGCCATCACAATAATGCTCCGATTGGTTTCTAATGTCATTGCCCCAGGTGATTGGTTCAGTGTGCTCCAATTAAAATGTCTGTAAGGAAGACCCACCTGACAAACTCCATGGTGGTTGAAGGCATACTGTTCTGAACTCGCTGCCTCAGAGATTTCTGCCAGAGATAGTTTATGATGTTGATACTGGCTTTGGCAACTATATAATGAGAAATGAGATTGAGATTGTCAACTGTTGCTACTGTACAGTACATGCATTTTATCTTCCTGCAGACATTCCTGCAGGCACCAGCTTTTATCTCCATCCACACAAGTCATAACACCGCAGCAGAGTGGATGGAGACATACTCAGTCAACACCATTCCATATTTTCATTCATTGTCCATTCATTGTAAACGAACCGGGTCACATCAGCAATTCAACTGTGTCCCCCCCAAAAAACTCTGTATAGTGCGTGTACCTTAATTGCCACAGTCGTCATGCATGCGGTCAGTTGTGTGTAATAATGGTTGTGTGATGCTGTCTGTTGACAGATTGTGTATAAGGGCAACCCGTATGCTGAACATAACTCCACAGCCTATGACCGCTATGAGAGGGGAGTGGAGATTGGATGCTGGGGCCTCTGCATCAACGCCGTCTCCTCTGCTCTGTACTCCTGTAAGTCATGTTACAGCGGACATGAAGTAGAACACTAAGGACATAAAACAGAAGGATGTGGAAATACTGAGAAAGGGATAGACTTGGGGCAGTGGATTGGAAACAGAAACCAAAAGCGGGATCTGACGTAAGTTCATTGAGCTAGATCTCTACATGCAGCTCAGGTCATTTCTGAAGGGTGTAATAACATAAAGCAGTTTGACCTAGTTCTGCTGCCACCCCAGGTTTGTCCAGCATTTGCCTCTTAAACCAGGCGTGGCTTGTCGTTAGGCCTGGAGAATACTTGTTGCGAAGGGGTGGGAAAAAGTTTTTTTCAGTAACGTCTCAAAACACGTTAACCCAATCAGATTAATTGCTTGGCTAACGCCTCAAAACACGTTAACCCAGTGAAATGCATTGTTTATGAGGGGTTTATACAGGTGCTGACGAGAATGCCTTCAGTGCAAAAATATTTAGCTAAGTGAAGTATGTGAACAACATTTCTAAATAATAACCCCTCGAAATCTGTGGATGTACTGCAGTCGCGTTTGTGGTGAACCATATCAGTCTCTGAGAAACAAGCAACCCTTTCCTAGGTAAATTGTTGGACTACATACTTACGTTGGAAGATACAGCTCTGGAAAAAATGAAGAGACCATAACACAGGCACACGTTATTTTACTAAATGAGATACTGATTAGGTGATAACCTGGACCAAATCTAATTTAACAAGGAAAAGTATAAAAACTACAGCCGTGGTCATCACTATCTTATTGTTATAGGACCAGCTGGATGGCAAAAACAGTGCAAGTATCACCTCAAAATAACTATTCAGCATGACAAAAGAGTTGAAAAGAAAAGCTTTGAGTGAGGAAAAGGAGGCTTCAATTCTGGCTTCCCTGGCTGAAGGATACAATGAGTGTCAGGTTGCTTCCATCCAGAACATTTCAAAGATGGCTGTTCGTGAGAACAAGGTCAAGCAACAGACATTGGGGACAACAAAGCTACAGACTGGCCGAGGGCGAAAACGACTATCCACTGACCAAGATGACGTCAACTCATTCAAATGTCACTCAACAACCGTAGGATGACATCAAGTGACCCACAAAAAAGAATGGCAAACAGCAGCTGGGGTGAAGTGCACGACGAGGACGGTTCGAAACAGGCACCCAGGGGCAGGGCTGAAGTCGTATAGAGCTAGAAAAAAAGTCCTTCATCAATGAGAAGCAAAGAAGAGCCAGGTGGATTTTTACAAAATACCATAAGGCCTTAGATGAATGGATTAAGGTCATCTTCTCATACACCTGGTCATCTAATGGTTAAATGGAGACCAGGAGGGGTCTACAAGCCACAGTTTGTCGCACCGATTTGGTGGAGGATCGGTGATGATCTGGGGATGCTTCAGCAAGACTGGAATCGGGCAGATTTGTCTTTGTGAAGGACCTATGAATCAAGCCAAGTACAAGGTTATCCTGGAAGAACATCTGCTTCCTTCTGCTCTGACAATGTTCCCCAACTCTGAGAATTGTTTTTTTCCAGCAGGCCAATGCTCCATGCCACACAGCCAGGTCAATCAAGGTGTGGATGGAGGACAACCAGATCAAGACCCTGTCTAAGACCCTGGTCAGGCTAATCTCCAGTCCTGAAACCCATTGAAAACCTCTGGGATTTGATCAAGAGGAAGATGGATGGCCACAAGCCAGCAAACAAAGCCGAGCAACTTGAATTTTTGTGCCAGGAGTGGCATAAAGTCACCCAACAGCAATGATTGGTGGAGAGCATGCTAAGATGTATGAAAGCTGTGATAAAAAAATCTGGGTTATTCCACCAAATATTGATTTCTGATGTCTTCCTAAGTTAAAACATTAGCGATTTTGTTGTTGAAAAATGAATATGAATTAGTTTTCTTTGCATTATTTTTGGTCTGAACACCAAAAAAAAATTGGGTTATTTTAACCAGTTGTTATTTTGTACAAATAATACTCAAAATGGGATTGTTTTATTTGGAATTTGGGAGTAATGTTGTCAGTAGTTTATAAAATAAAACAAAAATTTTCATTTCACTCAAACACATACCTATGAATAGTAAAGCCAGAGAAACTGATCATTTTGGATTGGTCTATAAATTTTTTCCAGAGCTGTATAATTGGACCTGTAATGTTGAATGATGTTTTTTTTTTTTAAATGGTATGTGGCTCCTGTCACAATCTTCTGCGAAAATATAAAAGTGTGGATGAGGTAGAAAGAAACAGTTTTGTGAGGGGAATAGGCAAATTCTAAACTCCGAACAAGAAGAGGTGGCATGGCATCTCAACCACTAATGTCACTGTCACCCTAACCGATTTTCATTTCAATAAATTGCAGTCTGTCGGACATGCTTGATAAATTAAACTTTTACCATAGCCTGTAGGAAGGCACACCAAAACATCTATTTTTCAGAACAGAATTTAAGCAGAGAAGTTGTAACGGCTTCACTGACTCGATCTTATGAATAGAGCTCAGTTCTTCCAAAACAGAATTCATTTTTTTCCTCCATCAATGCTTCTTCTCTAATATATTGCAACCTAGGTAGGAACTAAAAACTTTCAGGAAATGTGTTCTATCCATTTCGAAGAAAGTGTGAAACCAATCTAAGCCCGCCTTCAACAATGTGCTCGTCAAACTTGATCAACTGAAAAGATTAACTTTCAAACCCACGTCTGACAGCTTATACCAAAATGTATCTGTTTCCGCTGTGACAGAATGATTGCAATTTCACAGTGTAAAATTGCATAAGTGGGGGGAGAGGGATGTAACCAGATGTGTGTCCAACAATTCCTTTATTTATTAATTTAGACCAGTGGTTCTCAACTCCAGTCCTCCGGACCTAGTCTGCTGCTGGTTTTCTATTCTACCTTGTAGTTAATTGCATTCACCTGGTGTCCCTGGTCTAAATTAGTCAATTTTGAGAAGGCTAGAATGAAAACCAGCAGTACTTTGGGTCCCGAGGCCTGGAGTTGAGAACCACTGATTTAGACAAATCTTCTTGTACATTGTAATTCCCCTTTAATTAGATTTTTAGGTATTTGTGTCATGCCCACAGCCTGATTCATTAAAGCCAACAACCATTGGTCTCTCCATTTCTGACTACTTTGCCTATATGTATTTCACATTTGTATTGCATCATTTTTGTATAGTACCTAAGTGAAAAAAGAACCCATAGAAGGCCACACAATGGTTTATAGTTTATTGACTACACCGATCAGCCATAACAATAATTATTTTCAACAATAGTATTGTTTTTGACATGTCATTACAACTTGTTAATGATCTTTAGCAACTATGCTAATAATTTTGGAGCTGATTGTAATATGTTGTGTGGTAACTTGTGCCCACGTGAGTGGTGCCACCCATATAGCATATAATCCAAAACTTCTTCAGCCACTCACTCTGTGTAAGGGCCTAACTTTTCTAGTTGTTATATTCCAATCCCTTAGATGAGCATGGAGACGATAACATAATGAACCTGTTGTCTATGTAAAATAATGTGACAAATTTGCATGCATCAGATTCAGTGTCACCAAGCAGAACAGCAGGCTAATTTCATATCACTGAATTACTAATGTTACTGTTTTGTTCATCCAGTGTCATTAAACTTTAGCCACAAGGTATGAAAAGTAATAAGGAGTGCTATAGCAGACGTGCACTATAATCAGTGTTCCAATAGGGAAGAGATGTAAACAGACATGGCTTATTAAAATGCAATAACGTTTAAACTGTTGCTTTCGTTGCTTTAGCAAGACATTGCTTTGATACTTAGTGGGGAGAACAAGTATTTGATACACTGCTGATTTTGCAGGTTTTCCTACTTACAAAGCATGTAGATGTCTGTAATTTTTACCATCGGTACACTTCAACTGTAAGAGACGGAATCTAAAACAAAAATCCAGAAAATCACATTGTATGATTTTATAACAATTAATTAGATAATTTCTTTTGCATGACATAAGTATTTGATCGCCTACCAACCAGTAAGAATTCCAGCTCTCACAGGCCTGTTAGTTTTTCTTTAAGAAGCCCTCCTGTTCACCACTCATTAACTGTATTAACTGCAACGTTTTGAACTTATTACCTGTATAAAGGTCACCTGTCCACACACTCAATCAAACAGACTCCAACCTCTCCACAATGGCCAAGACCAGTGAGATGTGAAGGACATCAGGAATGAAATTGTAGACCTGCACAAGGTGGGGATGGGCTACAGGACAATAGGCAAGCAGCTTGGTGAGAAGGCAACAGCTGTTGGCGCAATTATTAGAAAATGGAAGAAGTTCAAGATAACGGTCAATCTCCCTCGGTCTGGGGCTCCATGCAAGATCTCGTGTGGCATCAATGATAATGAGGAAGGTGAGGGATCAACCCAGAACTACACGGCAAGACCTGGTCAATGACCTGAAGAGAGCTGGGACCACAGTTTCAAAGAAAACCATTAGTAACACACTATGCCGTCATGGATTAAAATCCTGCAGCACATGAATGGTCTCCCTGCTCAAGCCAGTGCAGGCCCAGGCACGTCTGAGGTTTGCCAGTGATCATCTGGATGATCCAGAGGAGGAATGGGAGAAGGTCAAAATAGAGCTTTTTGGTCTCAACTCCACTCGCTGTGTTTGGAGGAAGAAGAATGATGAGTACAAGCCCAAGAACACCATCCCAACTGTGAAGCATGGAGGTGGAAACATCATTCTATAGGGATGCTTTTCTGCAAAGGGGACAGGACGACTGCACCATATTGAGGGGCGGATGGATGGGGCCATGTATCACGAGATCTTGGACAACAACCTTCCCTCAGTAAGAGCATTGAAGATGGATCGTGGCTGGGTCTTCCAGCATGACAACATCCCGAAACACACAGCCAGGGTGTAAGAAGCATCTCAAGGTCCTGGAGTGGCCTAGCCAGTCTCCAGACCTGAACCTAATAGAAAATCTTTGGAGGGAGCTGAAAGTCCGTATTACCCAGCAACAGCCCCAAAACCTGAAGGATCTGGAGAAGGTCTGTATGGAGGAGTGTGCCAAAATCCCTGCTGCAGTTTGTGCAAACCTGGTCAAGAACTACAGGAAATGTACTGTATGATCTCAGTAATTGCAAACAAAGGTTTCATTACCAAATATTAAGTTCTGCTTTTCGGATGTATCAAATACTTATGTCATGCGATACAATGCTAATTAATTATTTAAAAATCATACAATGTGATTTTCTGGATTTTTGTTTTTTCTGTCTCTCACAGTTGAGGTGTACCTATGGTAAAAATTACAGACCTCTACATGCTTTTTAAGTAGGAAAACCTGCTAAATCAGCAGTGTATCAAATACTTGTTCTCCCCACTGTAGTACCTGAAGTCTTGGACATGTTGCGTGTGCTTGAACAGTGGTATATAATGTAGAAATCATATTACTTTGCAGTATCCGTCCTCATACTGTTTAATATGCCTCTTTTCCTCCCTCTGTGTAATGTGTGTTCAGATGTCCAGAGGCTGCTGCTGCCCTACATTGGTCTGAAGGGGCTTTACTTCGTGGGTTACTTTGTGTTTGGTCTGGGCACCAGTCTGATTGGCCTGTTCCCCAACATCATCACCACCCTCATCCTGTGCAGTGTCTTCGGAGTCATGTCCAGCACATTGTATACCATCCCCTTCAACCTCATTTCTGAGTACCACCGCGAAGAGGAGGTCAGTCACATCTCAGATTAGCCTGGTCACAGACCTGTACGTCCAACTGCCGTGCCTGTAGGAATTTGCAATACCTTGCCAATAAATCTTTGACCAGGCTCGTTTCACACACATTTTTTATGTATACATTTTAATCATTTAGGAGATGCTTTTATCCAGATTTAGCATGCAGTTTGAAATAACGTTTTCATGCATTCTAAACCTCATCTACCCCTTTGCCTGTAGCTGTCTCAAATGAGTGTATCCACAATTGCCCCCTGAAACATAAATGCTCCCTGCATGCCATTTATCATTGGTTGAGAGAAAACTCCCCTTTTTCCTTTCCTGAATTTATAGAAGCATTTTCTAATTCAGTTTTTCTTATTACCTCTTGTTTTTCTGTGCAAGTGTCACCTGTAATTCACATTGCAAATGTAAACCCAACAGTTGGTCAATTTCTGGGGAATACTGAAATATGTTTCCCCTGCAATTATGTTCAGTCTATTCCAAAACAGTTAAGTATAACACCCTCTAAAGAGGGGTGGATCATAAGACAGGCAGCGTGATAAAAGTGACATAAAAGTTGTGCTGGAATGAATCCAAATGTGTCTTCTGTGCAATGATGGAGTGGACCCAGGTGAATTATTTGAGCCGCTTGTGATTATACCAAACCCTTCCCTGACCATCAGTTGGGTGACTTGCTGTTTTCCCAACCACCAGCTCCCCACTACATGAGCAAGCCTATTAGTCAGGCCATAGATCACTGCAAGCTGTTGAGCCTGTCCAAGCAGGGTGGTCCACATTGAGTTGTTCACCATGGCCCCATGCTTGAAGCAGATGTGCCCTTAAAAGCAGACACGTACCCAACAACCTGCCTTGTCCACAGGCAGATCGAACCTCTTACATAGGGCTCGCTTAGTCATTGTGCTCTCTCTCTCTCTCTCTCTCTCTATATATATATATATATATATATATATATATATATATATATATATATATATATATATATACACACACTACCGTTTCAAAGTTTGGGGTCACAGAGAATAGCAAAAAAAGAATAGCAAAAAAATCCCATTAAATTGAAATAAAGTTGATCTTAAATACAGTGTACATATTGTTAATGTTGTAAATGACTATTGTAGTTGGAAACAGCTGTTTTTTTATGGAATCTACATAGGTCGTACAGAGGCCCATTATAAGCAAATATCAATAAGCTGTCCTTCTTTAAACTACTTGAGTACCTGAAGCATCAGCAATTGTGAGTTTGATTACAAGCTCATAATGGCCAGAAACAAAGAACTTTCTTCTGAAACTCATCAGTTCATTCTTGTTCTGGGAAATTAAGACTATTCCATGCGAGAAATTTTTAAAAAAGATCTTGGAACAACATTGTGTGTTTCTGCTATCACAGAACAGCACAACCAGGCTCTAATCAGAACAACCTGTTTTATTTGGCCAATATTAATCATTTATTTTATTTATTCTGAGATAGTATTTTTCTTTGCAACTCTACCTAGCAGGCCAGAATCCTAGAGTCGCTTCTACACTGTTGATATTGTTGTTTTCTGGATACTATTAAATGAAGCTGCCAGTTGAGGACCTGTGAGATGTCTGTTTCTCAAACTAGACCCAAATGTATGTGTCCTCTTGCTCAGTTGTGCACCAGGGCCTCCCAAACTTCTTCCTATTCTGGTTAAAGACTATTTTCACTGTTCTGTGAAAGGAGCACTACACGTCGTTGTATGAGATCTTTAGTTTCCTGCAATTTCTCACATGGAACAGCCTTAATTTCTCAGAACAAATATAGACTGATGAGTTTCAGACGAAAATTATTTGTTTTCAGACATTTTGAGCCTGTAATCAAACCCACAATTGCTTATGCTCCAGATACTCAACTAGTACAAAGAAGGTACATTTTATTGCTTGATTAATAATCAGCACAACAGTTTTCAGTGATGCTAACATAGTCGCAAAAGGGTATTCTAATGATCAATAAGACTTTTTAAAGGATTAGCAACCACAACATGCCATTGGAACACAGGAGTAATGTATGCGGATAATGGCCCTCTGTATGTCTTTGTAAATATTCCATTAATAATCAGCAATTTCCAGCAAGTCATTTACAACATTTACAATGTCTGCATTATTTTCAATCTGATGTTATTTTAATGGACAAAAAAAACATATTTGTAATTTTTTGTCAGGAGCTGTGCTGCTATAGTAACCTGAAAAAACGTTGATATATAGGTCCTCACAGGTTTTTTTTCTCCACTTCTCCACTATGCCGTTGTTGGCTTAGAGGTTAGGCATGTAGCACATGTGCGCACATTTAATTTTAACTGTGTTGTTTTGGAAAAAATAGATTGTTTCCTCTTGTGACATAACCCTGATAAGAATGTTAAGTGTGTCGTTGTTCTACCAGGTGCGGAGGAAGATGGGTAAAGTATATCCTGCTGGACAGGATCGAGGCTCCGGCGTGGATTGTGCAGCACTAACGTGTATGGTGCAGCTGGCTCAGATCATTGTCGGCGCAGGACTGGGGGCACTGGTCAACATGGCAGGAAGCGTGATTGTGGTGGTCCTCTCCGCATCAACAGTGTCTTTGATTGGTTGTCTGTTTATCGCCCTCTTCATCAGACACGTGCATTAACCTCTTTAATAAAGATATTCACTAATTCCCTTTAAACTATGTCTTTTCTCTATTCATGAAAGGGTTTTCTAATTCCAACCTGCATCATTATGCTCTTGAGCAATACAGAACACACTGTGCAGGACGGTGTTTCGCTCATCCTTCATAGGGTTGTATGATGTTGATAACAATTCCAAATCTCTAGGGTTTTCCAGAAAAACTGGATGACAGAATCTCGGAACCAAAGGAATATTGGAATGTTACCAGATTTGTACAGCCCCAATCCTTTTATCTGTCGCCCATTTTTCTCTACCTGTTGATGTTACAAAAAACAAGTGGCAGAGGACAGACTGGCCATGCTAATGGTGTGGCCGCAGGCAAGGCTTTTAACCTACAGAGTAAAAATATTTTTTTTACAGAAGTATAAAATGTAAGCCAAGTTAATCAGATGAGTTCTCTCAACCGCGTCAATTAAACTGGATTTCCATAAAATAAAATCTTGATATTTTTGTGTGGGCTTTAGTCCTTTGAAAGAGATGTGCACAGAAGAAAACTGAGTATATCAAGGGATGAGTGCACAGATCAGTACAGAATGTTACGAGGTCTGCTCAGAGGGATATTGCCATGCATTGATTTGTTTACACAGAGGTGCAGAATGTTATGTGGTCTACTCAGTATATCTGTGTAAATTCAGACTTCACATTCATCCTTCATTCTGATCTTGTCCTGTATGTATACCTTCTTTGTTTACAGTTCTGAGATCTGAGCTCAAGCAGATTACAATGCCTATCTGAAAGTGTGGCAAAATCTGACAAGTAATGCCTTTTAGAACCAGGTTAAAACAGGGCATTCTTTAGTTTAATTTCCAGGAAAATTAGTTGATGTGTGTCAACTTTCATAAGATCATGAGCATGCCAGGACAACACTGTCATGCTCATGATATTGTATATCCTACAAGTAAATTAAACTTTGATAAAAAAATTCTGTAACTAGCTTTTACACTGAATCTATAACATAACACTGAAAGATAGTAAACAACAAGACATTTAACAGAGTTTTAAAGATCAGACTTTACACAAAAATTTATTTAGCATTCGATACAGATCAAATCAATTACGCTAATTCGTTAAACTAAAAGGAGAGTGCTATAACTCGTAAGCATGTGTAAGGTTTATTTACCCCAATATTTTTTGCAAAAGGGTTGTATTCTAACTACCAGAGTGGCGAGTTTCACGTCGACATCCATGCAGATCTTTATTTGTGTCACATATGCACAGTATATCAAAGTACACAATATACAGATTAACTGGTTGGCTGGTTTTACGCATGCATTATATGTATTTGTTAATATGACGGGGAAACCGGAAATGCCGTAATTCAATTTCAGTAGGTTGAGTGGTATGGAGTAAGGAATTGACTCAACACGTGTTTAATCTGACTTGCCATTTCTCATCGAAGCATGAAATACACAAACATAGTTGTGACAAATTAATAAACAACCCATGAATTACAACAAAACTATAATTCAAGTAATGCGGTTTTTCGAAATTACTTTGGCACCACAGTCACAACGGTACAGAGAACTTACGTACTGTTTGGGAGCATATCGTTTCTGCCGTCGTAAATGACAGTACCAGGTGGATAGAAAACCAAGGCAGCCTCTGCACGATTTATCGGAACCAGCGGATGACCCTGCTCGTCATGCTCTGGCTTGGTCGTGGCTGTAAACGGTCTCATGTTTGTCAGTGATGGAGACGTTATTTGCCAAAAAAGTTTTTTTAAAGCCTTTCTAAACTCTCTTCTCATAAGACAATACAATATCGGGTTTAAACAGCTGTTGGAGTGCGCAAGACAGACGGATACTGGAAATACATATGCCTGCGTTGTGTAATACTCCCAACTAAAATGCAAGACGTTGAGTTTTATGAGAATCCCCCAAGCCGTAAGCACCTGGTTGGGCAACCAACAGAGGAAAAATGACAGAACAACAATAGTCACAGATTTAGTCACTTTGGAGCGTCTTTTTGTGTTAGAGGTATTCACGTTCTTGGACGTGATGAAGCGCAGCAGCAGAAGGTAGCATACTATGATGATGCCCAGAGGGATCAAAAACCCAATCAATACTTTTTGGCTATGATAAAGACCAAGCCAGAATTGTACGTCAACAGTATCTGGAAACTTAACAAGGCAAAGTTCCTCGTTGGAGACCGTCGCGGTCGTGGAAAACACCGCATGTGGCAAAGCAGCGGATATAGCGGCAATCCATATGACAAAGCTCATAAAGCGCGCGGAGCAGCAGCGCGGACTGCGCCTCCTGCTCTTGAGTGCGGAGGCAACGGACCAGTACCGTACCACACTCATGGCAGTCAGGAAAAACACACTGGCGTACATATTCATTGCTGTCACATAGGACACTATCTTGCACATAGCTTTTCCAAAAAGCCAGGTGAAGTCCAAAGCGTTCTCCACTGCCCAAAAGGGAAGAGTTAATACAAACTGAAAATCAGTAACTGCTAAACTCGTAACAAAAAGATTAATAGACGATTTCTTCCATACTTGTTTAGACTTCATGAGGTATAAGACAAGGATGTTTCCAATCAATCCCAAAGCACATACAACAGAATAAATTATAGATATTATTATTCTCAGGATGGCGGATCCATCACCCACAAAATCACTTTTATCCACATCAGAGAAGTGAACGTTTTCTCCAATGGACCGGTTTGTTTCATTAAGAGTGAAAGAAAAGTTCAAAGCAGAAACAGGATAGAATCCTGATCCTCCTTCGGTAAATTCCCCTGGCATCCCCGATCCAACTGCACTGCTTCTGTTTTGAAAATACATCTAATGTCCAACCCGTTCCTTCGGATATGGGTATCTCAAGTGTTGACTGACTTGCAGAAGCCTCTGCAGCCCTTACTATAGTCTTGTTTCCTCTTGCGGACACACAGGCTTCGATGTAAAACTCGCTTTCAAATTGTCACGGATGGATGACAACTGACATGGAAGTAGATAATGATTAGAAATGTTTCCATTATCACATTTTTATTGATTAAAACGTTTTCTTGACGTTTTTTGTAAATAAATTCCCCTATTGATATTATCTTGCGTAAAATAATGCGTACAATTATGAAGGTTTGGCTTGTTATCTGACCAGAAGAAGAAATTCATTGATTCTGAGCGTTTACTGGAATCTGACTTGAGTTATATGCCTGTGACGCGATGCTTTCAAGCACCTTCGTCGGGATTGGACAATGTCTTCTACGCTTTACATTTGTTCTTTACGTCTTGATTATGATTATTTCATGCATATAACAGATTTGTTTGTGCAGTCGGCGAACGAATCCATTAGACAACATCAGTTGTAATCATGCTACCCTGTTTTACACATTAACAGTATCAGTTTTGTGGGTTACTGCCAGTAATGGTATCGATTCATACTGATTGACAATTTCTATTAGTTAATTAATTATAGATTTTAGTGGAGCACATAGACATACAAATCAATATCTTTAGCTCAACTGCTACAGCTGAAGATCTGTTCTGCACTAAACTGTGCTGTAATTGTGCAGTTATAAACTGTGCTGTACTCTATTGCACTGTAATGTAGGTATGTACCACGTCCTACATTCGATTATATACAAATTGTTACACTATCAAACCACAATTATAAATCATCACTTCACTCTTTTGACAATCCCACTGTGTTAGCAATCAAGGATTTACTCTTGCACACTATTCAAACACACTGCATGTGTTATTCCAAACAATTCAGTCCTCTGTTCTTCTTTTTCCACGTCTATTTTCTCTCTTTTTTACTCCCACGTTCCCTACTTTTTTATTAGCATCAGTAAATGCCATCGGATAAAAGTGTGGCACGCGCTCCTAATCCTATTGTATGTTTAGACACCTGATAGTCATCTTCAGATTAAAGTGTCAGATAAATGAAGTATTATTTGCATGTGTACGTTGAGGCATATTATTTAAAGTTATTATTATTATTTAAACAGTCCAATATTGACACAGATTGGATTAGGATAATTTATATTATTATTATTTATACAGTCTAATATTGACACAGTTGGGATCAGGATAATTTATATTAGTATATCTGGTGATTTTTCACTCAGTCAAGCATAAGTGTAGTCGATTCTGCTCCATCTTGTGGACGATCAACACGACAACTTCGAGATATAGTTTTAAGCTTTCTGCTTTTTTGGCAAGAAACCACAAGGAGGCAATCATCAATGGAGTACTTTTCTGGAAGTCGTTCTGCACAGCGTTTGTATGAACGCTTAGATCTGTGCGAAATGTTTTACGTGTCTGCTTTATTAAGAGTTTCAGCTAATTCGGGTGAGCAGGATTTGGTACATGGTTTTGAAACACATTTTGAAGATACTGATTACCGCCGTATCATCTTACAACATATTTGAATGTAATTGGATTTAGTGCTATTTAGAATAAATTACTTTGGTGGTTTGTCTGCGGTGCTAAACCTTGAAAGGAGAACAAAAATAATTTGTTATGACGAGAACGTCGCTGGTAAGGCCTGGTGGCATGGTGCAGGGTCACAGCATATCACTTCTGTTTGAAAAGCTTTGATTTAACTCCAGACAGAAAACACAGGTTTTGTATACATTGTAAATACAAACCAACAGTGAAAAATCTTGCAAAAATGAACATTGAAATCCTGTCACGGAAGCGTTTGAAAGGCATTGTGTAGTTGCTTAAAGGCATGCCTGTTATAATATACCATCTCCTCTACAAAGGGTACGCATCCAGCAATCTGCTTTTCTGTCACCTGGCAACCTCCGTGACATTCTATTGAGGCATTGCAACACCATTTTGCTTGAATTGTACCAGCTTGCTTTGAAAACTCATACACAGCTGAAACATCTTAAGAGTTAGTATTCTCTTTTGTAAGATATACGTTTGTAAATTCTTGTTTTTACCACATCTTACTTAAGGTTACACATCACACTCAAGGATAAAAGCTTTAGCTTTTATCAAACACAAAGCCTCTTGTCATCTATAGTGACATGAGGCCTTTGGTGCAGCGCAAACTCTCGGTATGTTATACAAACTTTATAAAATTCCACTGAGGTAGATGGTGAAAGACTAAAGGTCAGTGACACTTCAGTTGTGTTTGTCAGAATGCCAATGTGAGATACTCATGAGCATGATTTCGATCTCAGTATTTGGACTGATTATAATATGTTTAATAATTTTTTATCAAAGCGCTGAACAAAGAGACTTCTAAAAGCATGGAGACCTCATACAGAATGTACATTCAGAGTTTGCCGATGCAAGTTTAGGTACCTGTCAATGGGTTTAGATGTACGCCCTGGAAAGACCCCCCATGTTTTAAAAGTACTTTAATTGAGAGACTTGGAGCAAGTAAAACAACAATATAGCAATTTAGTTTGAATTGACTGGTGCAGTTCTTATTCATGTGAATACAGAAACATCAATTACCTCCGGGCAAAATACAGTGTGTGGAGTTTTGTTTACTATTTAAACCCTGAACTATACTATTAGTAATGTTAGATTGTGTCCATTTTTGATCCATGAACAAAATTAATGAAACCAGATGTTAGAGGAAAGCCATCTTTATTCAGCAGGAGGCTACGATGTTAACCTTTCATAGTTCTTTCATATTCTCCAATAATTACAATTTAACACTGTCTTTTATGCCAATACACATGGTAGGCGGTCAGTGATTGTAGCCACAGTCTATTGTCCTCCAATAAGAAAGGTTTATCCTACATGGTACACTCGTCATATATGTTCCAACCTCCCCTATGACCCAGTGATAGAATCTATTACAGTCATGTGTGCTGTTCCTAGCAGGAGGTGTGGACAAGGTGTTTGGGGCATATCAGTAATGGCCACCACATCTTATTTATTGTCCGTTGTTCAGCGTTAGTCAGCACATATGCATAGTGTTAAGTTTCTCATGCCCATTTCCTATCAGTAATATTTATATCCCAGGGTTATCTATCTTCCCCTTTTCCAACTTGTCATGGTCAGAGGTAGCCTAAGGTGGCTTTGTGGTTGAACTCTCTCCCACAGCTGTAGCATAGGATTAAATTCTGGCCCATTGCTTTGTCAGTAAAAACTCCAACATTCCCCTCTTTCCTGTCAAATGAAGCATAGAAATGTCTGAACGAATAAATACAATTAAGAATAATATTTGGAAGTACTTACGAAAGAGTAAAATTAAATGTAAATGTGATACAGCACTTAAAGGAATATCCTTTCTGGCTGTAGGGTGCTACAGATCACTTAAATTTCGGACCAATTTGACAGGTGGTGAGTAAAAGTTTTTTAGTGGACCAATTAAAGCAATTGGATGCCTTAAGCAATAATATCCTCTTTTGGAACTGTGGATCGACAGCCAATTATTACAACTCTATTTTTGTTTACCTTAAGGATAATGGATGACCATGCTAATATGGTTGGTCAGTGAAGGAGCTGCATGTGAAGGGAATTTAAATGTGTCTCTTATCTTCTCTCAAACAGACACTGGTCTGTTATCCTTCCCTCGCTTGCCTTAGGAAGACTCTGTGGGAAGTATACATTCAGGTGCTTTTGTCTACTTGCTATCAGTTTCAAACAAGTTGTAATCTGTTTTGGACAGATGACATGCATGAGATAATGAGCAGCTTTGGTCCTGGTGCTTTCTTAGAAGTGTTACCATAGAGATGGCAAGGGGTCTTCCGTTTCTTGTTTTGAAAGTAATGATTTAAACCAAAACGGGTGCTGTTTTTGTGTACTATGTCAGCAAGTTGGGTACACATCACTGACGTGGCGTAGTGATGCGGGGGCCGGGGCATACAAACACAGAGGACAAGGACGGGCCCCCACCCAACGCTGACCCGGGTGCAACGTACCTCCTATACCCCCAATAGATATTTGCATGGTACACATCTGGTATTTAATATGATATGTGATATCTGAGGGTACCATATGTAACTCCTGCTCCACCTGCTCCTCCTGCTCCTCCTTCTCCTGCTCCTCCTCCCTTGCTGGTGCACGTTCAGCATTCCCGGCATACCAGCTGCCACCGGCCCAACGTTACTCATCACTAACCGTTACTCATCACTAACCGAACCTGTCTGGTTTCCCCATGTCACACACCTGGTTCCTGTTTCGCCAATTAGTAGTTGTATCAAATGCGCTCTTTTTTCCCCTGTCTTCCTGACTTTTTCCCCCTTTGTTGGTTATTGATACATGCCTTTGCATTATGCTGCAGACTCAGTGTTCTCGTTCACGGATTCCCTAACCCTTTTGCATTGCTATTTAGTCTGCATCTTCTTGCACTAAGTGTTTTGCTTGTTACCCACTCATTTGGTGCACTGTTATTTTTGTGTGTCATTAATACATACAGCTGAATCCTGCGCCAGCCTCCAGAACCCTTCTATTGTAACAAAGTATGGCGTCAATCACACCTTTTGGCTTTGAATTCCAGCACTTCTTTCAACACTATTATTGGATTAAATTGCGGACTAACAGAATCAGATCATGCATTTACAAATTACTGCACATTGTGTATATAGTGCCCCCTTCGCAAAAGTATTTTATTGACAGATTAACATTATGTACAGTAGGCATGTTTAGTACGTATTTGTATCTGGACTCACAGACACAAAATCACCAGACACTTCTGTAGTCATGCTCAGTTGGATTTAGATTGTGTTGATTTGAAATAACTTGAATTCTTTAAGATACCCAAGTACGTCATGCAATTGCTTATTTTTCCAAAAGCATATTTCATTTTTACTTTTTTGACCTTTTACGTCATAGCCTATAAGCCAAGCACAGTAATGCACTTTCCTCCCGCTTGAAACTAAACCCATGGGCACAATTTTGTTATCACTTTCATCTCCCGCATCCAGTAGGCAATATTTCTGTGATATGTTTCAAATGTCAAACCCAGTACAGACAATGTTCCACTACTCTCTAAGGCCTGTCACCAACAACATACTCCCACCTGGGTTGGATTTCAGCGGCCCTGCTCAGGCCTACCTGTCATCAAAATGTCTGGCTCTGAGAATCATTCCTGCAGACATTGCCAGCACTCAAACTATTTGATGAGATATTTAGACTTTTGTTTTCATGAACTATTTCTGTGTGGATTTGGAGGTATGCTTTGGATCGTTATCTTGCTGAAAGATGAAACAACAATGGAGTTTTAGGCTCCTGCAAGAGGCAGACAGGTTTCGGTAAAAAAATCACATGGCACTTAATGGAGTCCATGATACTATTTATCATACAAGGTTCACAGGACTTTGTTGCCAAATAGCTATTTTTCAGAATGTTGTTGCATCTTTGAGGTGTCATGTATACCATGCGTATTCTGTCCCTATGCTAAACAGTTAACATAATTGTTCATTATCTCTAGATAAGAATCTTTGAAAGGACCTCAGAAAGAAAGTCAGAGTTATTATTATTACAAAAACATTATCTGTTTAAGCCAAGTAAAAGTCAATGCTATTCTGTAATCGAAATATTCTGACAATTAATTAGGCATCACCACATGAGTCCATGAAAAATAAAGTATTAAAACTCTTATGTAAGAAGGGTGTTACGGTTTTCATGAATTTGGGCAAAGCTAATGATGCTCCTGGCTGGGAAGTGAAAAAGCGTATCGTGAAACATGACACCGGCTTAGTTGTAACTCTTGCATCTGATTTGGAGGGTTCCTAATGATTACTCATCAAAAGGTACAGGATATACTAACCATGTATGTTCTATTTCTTCTAACTCTGTTTCAGCACTATAAACACTCAAATAGAGCATATTGTTAAATCTTACTGGTATTTGGGGAGGGCACATGTTCCTTCACAATTTTGTTAGCGCTGTCTCACATCCTCAGTCAGTCCTCTGCCTGTTATAGAACAGGTCTTCTAGCATCAAGGTGTTGTGATCTTGGGCTATGCTATCCACCTTCCTCTATGTGAATTAATCAGACACAGGGGAGCAAATGTTTCAAACTTGAATAGAACTTGTCTGTTCTTGGTATCTGCAGCATCCGTGCCTCCCAATAGTACGCTTATTGGACAGGCGTAACTACAAAAGCTCAGCTGTTTCCTATTAATTCAAAACCTAATCTTTAAATTCTTTGTTCTCCTAACAATGAATTAGTAGCCTAGGTAATCACTGCCAATGCCAACAATTCAACAACCTCCAGTGTTTTTGAGATTGTGGACATTCATCATGACTTGTGCATGAGCTTTAATTTAAATGATAACAATAGAAATATTTTCAGATGTGGGACGCAAGCAGGTAATTATAGAGCAAATGATCCTTTAAACCCAGAATGTTAAATATCCTGATCTGCTTGATGAATCTTTAAGAACACCCCACAGAGAAAAAAGGGGATGAGCTGCAATAATGTGGCCTCAAACGTGTGCATAATGTTAAACCCTTTTAATTTTGTGGGGTAGTCAGTTGTTTTCATCTTATGGGTTGCAAGTATTTCTGCATGTGAATTCTTGGTGATGTTCTGATTTGTATTACTAATAGTGTGCACTAACAGGTCTCAGTGAGAACTAGTCAATGTAAATGTTTGGGAGATTGTGATTGTTCCCTTTGTTAACTGGATTTGAACCATGGCCATGGCACATCCTCCACTTATATAGATAGACATGTGTTCCATGTCAAACTTTCCCATCGCGTCTTGAGAAAGGATTTGCTAAAATAAAAAGCTTGCTAAAAACATCTAACATGTTTATCTTAGGTATGTTTAAATAAGTAAAACCAGGTGCTGTGGCCACATTAAATTGTAATAGATTTTCTAGATAGTGCATACAGTATGGCTTATCCAGTCCTTATCTACAGTCTCATATATATATTTTTTGAGTTAAAGAGATAGTTTGTCCAAAATTCATGTTTTTATCAAAGTCCACACTCCAAAAGATAATCCTGAATACACAGTCATTTTTTCAAACAATCTATTATTCAGCTCTTTCCCAGTCTATGATTACAGTTAAAAGCATCTTCCAAATTCATGCATGGAAACGGTTTGTACCCCTATCGCAAAACTGCACTGCAAGTGGAAAACCTCTCTAAAACACTTCAAACTACAATCAGTAATCTGTCATGGTGCCAGGTTTTGATTATCCAGGACACCAGGCAGAGTTGAAAGACAACAAAAAAGGGTTAATAAGGGAACTGAGATGGGTGAAAAATCTGGAAAACATCAGGAAAATGGCAGGCAGGCAAAAACTGAGACTGATTGCAGACATGACATACACAAAAAGACTCAATGATTTAACAAAGGGCAAATAGAATAGGATGAACTAAATAGGTGAAAACAATCAAAACAAAAAGGACAGGCTACTTTTAAGAAGAGCAAACACAAAAAAGAAACGTACATCCGTTTTTAAAACGGTACACTGACAATACAGCCAGCGAAATTGGCTCAAATCAAACTGGCACTAGCTATTTCCTATAACCACCATACACAGCTTCTGTTTTCCGGGAGTGATGCCATGGATGTGAGCGTGAAATTTAACCTCAACAAGCTACAGTGGGGAGAACAAGTATTTGATACACTGCTGATTTTGCAGGTTTTCCTACTTTCAAAGCATGTAGAGGTCTGTGATTTTTATCATAGATACACTTCAACTGTGAGAGACGGAATCTAAAACAAAAATCCAGAAAATCACATTGTATGATTTTTAAATAATTAGTTTGCATTTTATTGCATGACATAAGTATTTGATACACACGAAAAGCAGAACTTAATATTTGGTAATGAAACCTTTGCAATTACTGAGATCATACATTTCCTGTAGTTCTTGACCAGGTTTGCACACACTGCAGCAGGGATTTTGGCCCACTCCTCCATACAGACCTTCTCCAGATCCTTCTCGTTTCAGGGCTGTCGCTGGGCAACACGGACTTTCAACTCCCTCCAAAGATTTTCTATGGGGTTGAGATCTGGTGACTGGCTAGGCCACTCCAGGACCTTGAGATGCTTCTTACGGAGCCACTCCTTAGTTCCCCTGGTGTGTGTTTCGGGTCGTTGTCATGCTGGAAGACCCGGCCACGACCCATCTTCAATGCTCTTACTGAGTGAAGTAGGTTGTTGTCCAAGATCTTGTGATACATAACCCCATCAATCCTCCCCTCAATACGGTGCAGTCGTCCAATCCCCTTTGCAGAAAAGCATCCCTATAGAATTATTTTTCCACCTCCATGCTTCACGGTTGGGATGGTGTTCCTAAAGGTTGTACTCATCATTCTTCTTCCTCCAAACACAGCGAGTGGAGTTTAGACCAAAAAGCTCTATTTTTGTCTCATCAGACCACATGATCTTCTCCCATTCCTCCTCTGGATCATCCACATGGTCATTGGCAAACTTCAGATGGGCCGGGACATGCACTGGCTTGAGCAGGGGGACCTTGCGTGCGCTACAGGATTTTAATCCATGACAGCGTAGTGTGTTACTAATGGTTTTCTTTGAGACTGTGGTCCCAGCTCTCTTCAGGTTATAGACCATGTCTTGCCGTGTAGTTCTGGGCTGATTCCTCACCTTCCTCATGATCATTGATGCCCCACGAGGTGAGATCTTGCATGGAGCCCCAGACCGAGGGAGATTGACCGTCATCTTGAACTTCTTCCATTTTCTAATAATTGCGCCAACAGTTGTTTCCTTCTCACCAAGCTGCTTGCCTATTGTCCTGTAGCCCATCCCAGCCTTGTCCAGGTCTACAATTTTATGCCTGATGTCCTTACACAGCTCTCTGGTCTTGGCCATTGTGGAGAGGTTAGAGTCTGATTGTGTGTGTGGACAGATGTCTTTTATACAGGTAACGAGTTCAAACAGTTGCAGTTAATACAGGTAATGAGTGGAGAAGAAAAACTAACAGGCCTGTGAGAGCCGGAATTCTTACTGGTTGGTAGGTGATCAAATACTTATGTCATGCTAATTAATTATTATAAAATCATACAATGTGATTTTCTGGATTTTTGTTTTAGATTCCCTCTCTCACGGTTGAAGTGTACCCATGGTAAAAATTACAGACCTCTACATGCTTTGTAAGTAGGAAAATCAGCAAAATCAGCAGTGTATCAAATACTTGTTCTCCCCACTGTATGTGTAGATTAGTTGCTTCATCTAGCTGGCTCATTTTCGTTGGTGGACATAAGAATAATATTTATAATTTTGGAAAATACCATGGTCATCGAAAGGTACTAGGGATGTGGGAGAGGAGACTAGGGCTTTCACATGTTGCCATATCTGTTGGTCTGTTCACAGTTCCATCTCTCAACCCCATCACCAGGATACTCCAGATCCCAATCACAACGAGCATAGCACTCCCACCAGCTCCCAATCACCAAAACACTAAACCCGTTCAAGAGTTTCTGATAGCTTTCTAACGTTCTTTGATCCTAGCATGCCTCCCATGTTTACGATTTAGCTTTTCCTAGAGAGTTGTTGCTATATTTTTATAGATATGTGTTCTGTGTCTATAAAAATATAGCAAAATATATTTGTGTAGATGTAACAAAATCCTGTGATATTGTGCTGAGATGTCGTGTGTCATGTCACAAGAATTGAATTGTGCATGATGATGCTGTGTTATTCGGGGCATTTGATAAATAAACATTGATCTTTGAACTTCTGGATTTCCCTTCGATGGACTTCTACTTGTGTCATGGTGCTGGAAGGACACGGGCGCAGAGACGGTGTGGATGTAGAAATCCATTGTTTAATAAAGAAAGAACAAAAGAAACATACAAACAAACTCAAAGCAGCTCCTATGACTGGGCATGCATAGCCTACGGCTAACAACCAAAATAAACCACACCCATGTGCTCAAAACAGTCTACTTAAATAGGTTCCCCAATTGGAGGCAATACACAACACCTGCCTCCAATTGGGGAGACCCAAGTGCATAGAGGTGGCTAGAGGCACCTCTATTGGCCACGTCCTGACTATGGCCCCAGCCAGCACAAAGATGGCTAGGGGCATAGCCAGGACGTGACAACTTGGTCACATCTTGACCATACTGTTTGCCTGCTCCTGGGGTTTTTGGTTTGAAATTAAATTCTACCCTCTCAGTAATTGGGACAATACCTCTGCCTCTCCTGAGTTGTATTGTAGGAGATTCAATGGAGCAATTTTGGCAATTAGACAAAGTTTAAGAGAAATATTTAAGAGAGCATCGTGACCCACGTTCACTTAGAAGAAGAATCCAATTCAATCAAGTTGCCCAGTTTACCTATGGAGAAAAGACTGATTGTAAATAATACTTTCATTTGCTATGTTATAATACACAAAGTACACATTGTCTCTGGGAAAGGGTTGAGGATTAATAGGTTCAACAGATACAATTGTGAAGAAAACTGACTGGTAATTTGGATTTAGATGATGCTTACAATGCTAATTACAGACTGGGACAGAGCTAAATAATGGATTGTTTGAAAAAAAGCCTCTGTGTATTCAGGACTATCATATTTTTTTACGTGGAATAAATGAGTTTTGGACAAACTACCCCTTTAACTCCATGTCGAGATGTGTATACTGTAAATATTTTTGGTTCATGCGAACTATACACTTTAAGTAGTAATTCCTGTGCACTTCCTGTGCATTTTTGAGTCTTTTACACATAAAGTGCAGCTAGTTATGTCAGGAGACCTGAAAGGTCATTGGTTCATCTGCATACGTCAAATCTCTGTTACCACAGTCTCAAGAATTCCTTCATCTAACATGGCAACTTATTTAAGTCAGTCTGCTACTCTGCTGGTCTTCTTAGCAGAAAGTGGCTAAATCCACTCACCACCCCTGCCTCCAACTGTTTTGTTTTGTTTCTTTTAAGGGGATTGATACTGCGTAACTTGCTCATTGCCATAAGTATTACAATTAACAATGATACAGTGATAATGTTATTATTAATAGTATTATATTCACAATCATGCAATGGTGCTGATTTACCCCAATAGAATTGAACCCAACCCCAAGACATCATATGTGTATTGTTGATCTTGTTTCTCTAATAAATGGTTAAACCAAGACCTGGCATTTCCTGTCTGAATTTATGTTAATGTCGAACTTTTCCAAAGATGTGACACCATTACATTTGGAATCAAAAACAGATATTTTTTCAATATCTGTGAAAACGTATTGGCATTTGTGATGTGGGCTTACACTGGTAGTGTCAACTGTGGGACTGTTGATGTCTAAATGCATCTCTGTGGGCAAGCTCATGTCTGAAAGTGATATTATAGGCTTTTTTTATTAATCAAGTCTTTCTCTGACAGAAGCTGTCAGTGATATTCTTCCCCTGTTAGATCATATACTATTTATTTCAGAGTGTCGTGAAGAAATAGATATTTAAAATGTTTGTCCATTTTCTGTAACAGCCTCTCTGGTCAAGAGCAACATATAATATGTGGATTTATCTTAAGATATCTAGAGGACACAACCACCTGACTGAATACTAAGTACACATTACTCAAAGTATTTATCAGCAAAATAAGTGCTTGGAGAACACGATTACACAATTCCAAAGTTCGTTAAAGGCAAAGATATGGGAGTTAGGAGGCTCAGGAGTTTCAAAGGTTTTCTGAAAATGTATAGGGACTTTGCTACCTGGATCTAAAGGGCAGACTGGTTCCACCATTGCGGTGCCAGGACACGCAGTAGTTGGCAGAAAAAAACCACACAACCCAGCATTGGTAAATACATACTGCTCAAAGCTATTAGCAAAGACAGAGTTAATTAAAGCATTTGTACATAAAAGACAACTAGTCTTTTTATGAATAAAGCCTGAAAAAGTCAGATTTTATTTGTTTTAATTTTAGCCTGTAAGGGAACAAAAGGTGAACGAAATTATGAAAGTAGGTGATTCATTTCTATACTGTCTGCACATATTCCATTAAGTGTGGTAAAATTAGCCTGCAACAATGTACTAATGCATTAGGAGGTTAAACAGATTTCAGTAAAAATTACACAAGTATATCATAGAAGGGAAAATCTTTTTTTATTGTTACAGAACCATTTTTAGACCCAGAAATCATTGCTAAATGTTTTTCAAAAGGTTCTTTATTGGAATCATTAAAACATGTATTTTTAGGGCTTTGAAACTGTTTAACCCCTCCCTAAGTAGACGTCAACTCTTATACCGGATTTAGTGAGAAATGTAATTATGCAAGTAATGTATTTTGGTAAATAAATGTATGTAATTATATTCCAAGTTGATACCCGAAAAGGAATAAACCTTTAAAGTAAATATACAAAATAGCCAGAGGCCAGATGCAGATTACAGAGAGTTATAATGTATAATTTGTTGGTGGGTATGCTTTAAATGGAGACCTGAAATGTAATTTATAATGTTTTCAATTAAAAAGCTGTCAGTACAGGCAGTACAGCTCTTAATAGTTCTCAGTCCAGTTCTTCAAGCAACTTTTCTGAAATAAGAAAAAAGCTCTATTACATCAGAAGATTGTGAAAAGAGTCAACGCATATAGAGTCATGGAGATGAACAGTTGCAGTGGAGTCATGCCAGGTTTCATCAACAGTTCAACATTTGAGAATTTAATTGTATAGGGGGGAAAAAACGCAACCTAAAGGAATCCAACACAAACCAACCAAGCGAACCTTTACAAAGATGTAACCTCAAATATGAGCCCTCCTACTGTGTGGTAAACTGTCTGGTAAACCGTGTGGTAAACTCAATGATTTGAGGATCCCTCGTCAGATCAGAACAAGGGAAAAAAAACATTGTACATATTATAATGAGACGATCCTCCAAGGTTATTCAACAAACTCTGGAAATGTCTATCCTTGTGCTGGCACCACGGCCATTCCCAATGGTCAGGTTGTGGGTCATGTTTGAGAAGATGAGAACAGTTAAGGATTCAAAAGCTAGATTGCTTACCACACAATATTCTTAGGTCAAGGGAGTATTGTTGCAGCATGGCTAAAACAGGATTTTGAAGCCAACCTTATTCAGGCCCTATTAAGGCTTGATTGCCTTTATATTTAGTCTGCCCTCAAAAAACATTTGGTAATCCTTTAACTTAAAATGGTATGATGCCAAGCTGTCTATAATATATATTGGAGGTTATGATAGGAACTCTTGTATTTATATACATTTTCTCAGGGAATTGGAGGTGTTGCCTGAGGTGTACGGTACACCATTTTCCTTTTGGTACACCGTGTACCAAAAGAAAAATGCTTCTGGTAACAGGACTAATGAGATCTGACTGCACATTTGACACAGTAAAATTTGGCACAGTAAAATCTTTAAACTAGATATACTGACACAAAAGTGTTTCAAGAATAACAATGTAGTAAGAAAGACATTATACAGTGCCATGAAAATGTCTTTGCCCCGATCCTGATGTCTTCTATTATCGCATATTTGTCAAACCGAAGGGTGTCAGATCTTCCTACAAAAGGTAATGTAATACAAAGTGAACCAGAGTAAACACAAAATTCAAGGTATAATTATAATTGTATTTATTTAAGAAATACAGTTATCAATTCCAAATTGGCCCTGTATGAAAAAGTGATTTCCACCCTGAACTTAATTTCTTAGCAGCAGCAACCACAACCAAACGGTTCTTATAATTAGAAATCCGTCTTTTACATCGCCGTGGAGGAACTTGGCCCACACTTTTTGGCAGAATTGTTGAAATTCAGTGACATTGGAAAGTTTTTGATCATGAACTGTTCTTTCAATGTCCAACCACAGCATCTCGACAGGGTTCGGCTAAACCACTCCAAATCCTTTGTTCCTTTGAGCCAATACTGTGTTTGCTTGAAGCCAGACATAATGGGCTTTGTGTTTTCCAAATGAGGGGAGCAGAGGAGAGACATTTAAACACATACTAATGACCTAATTGGGACCTGGTGTGTGAGACAATCGGGGACAAGACAAATGAAGGAGAACGGGATGAGTTAATGACCACTGGGAACTCAGGAAGAACGGGAGATGACGGAGCTGTCCGTCACCTCACCATCACAGGAACCAGGCTCAGTGGGGTGACTAGTCCTCTTCTGGTTGTGCCAGGTGAACATATTAAGAGTCCAAATTGTAATAGTTAATCGGTGCATGTGGGCTAAGCCCAGAGTTTATTTAAACCTAGTCCAGATCAGAAGAATGACCAGATGGACAAGGACAGCCGGGGGGAGGGGGGGTCTGCAGAGAGGCAGCTGAAATCGCCAGGTATCGTATTGATCTGCAACACAACCAGGAGGACAATGGACAGGGACCGCAACGAGTCAAGCCTGGTTCTCCACAGGTCTGGGTTAAGACCTCACGTCCTCCTAAGTTTAAAACAACAGAAAACAGGGAAAATGTTGACCCTACTCCCCCAGCACAATAATATAGCAGCGTAAGACGTTGGGGCTGAGACAGGGGGTCCAGTGACACTGTGGCCCAGTCCAGAGGAGGCCCCGGACAGGGCCCAACAGTGTAAAGTGGCTAGTACTGGACTAATGTGTTCAACTGTATTTATTTTGTTAGGATTCTAACAGCGGTGCGCAGCACTCATTTAAGTTCATTTATTGATTTATCAGGGTAACCGGAAAAAAGAGCATTGCAGTAATTTAGTCTTGATGTAACAAAAGCATGGATTAATTTTTCTGCATCCGTTTTTGATAGAAAGTTTCAGATTTTTGCAACGTTTCGAAGATGAAAATAAGCAACTCTTAAGATATATTTTATATGTTAATCAAAGGAGAGGTCAGGGTCGAGGGTAACGCCAAGGTTTCATACAGTATTTTGGGATACGACCATGCAGCCATCACAGTGACATCTGCCAATAAAACTCTTTGTTTCTTGGGTCCTGAAACAAGCAATTCTGTTTTTTCTTAGTTTAAAATCAGGAAGTTCTCTGTCATCCACTTCCTAATATCTGAAACACATGCTTCCAAAGTAGCAAATTTTGGGGTTTCTCCATGCTTCATCGAAATATATAACTGTGTGTTATCAGCATAGCAGTGAAAATTGACATTGTAATTTCGGATTACATCTCCAAGAGGCAGCATATATAGTGAGAACAATAAAGGGCCCAGAACCGAGCCTTGAGGAACACCAAGACATACTTTTGTTTTGTCAGAGGATATACCATTCACACATACAAACTGATATCTTTCAGATAAATAAGATATAAAATTGGCTAGAACATTCCCACATAGCCCAATATGGGTTTCCAGTCTCTCTAAGAGAAGGGAGTGATCAATAGTGTCAAAAGCAGCACTAAAATCAAGAAGCAACAGGACAGATGCGGAACCTTTGTCTGAGTCCATTAGGTTATTTGTTACCTTGACGAGTGCAGTCTCAGTACTATAATGGGGTCTGAAACCGGATTGGAGCAATTCATAAATGTTATTTATCTTCAGGAAAGCATTCAGTTGTTGGGAAACACAAGATTTCTGAGAGGAACGGGAGGTTTGATATTGGCCTATATTTGTTTAAAGTGTCTGGATCCACATTTGATTTTTTAAAAGAAGCTTAATTTTCGCTATTTTAAGTGAGTTTGGTACACATCCGGAGGAAAGGGAGTAATTTATTATGTTTAACATTGGCAGACCTAGCACCGAAAATAGCTCCTTGAGTATTTTAGTTGGAATCGGGTCTAGCTGACAATTTGTGGGTTTAGAATTCATTACAAGTTTAGTGAATGTGTCGAGCGATACGGGATCAAAAAGTTCCAGCATCCCCATTGACACCTGGTCAGGGAGGTTCAGGACATTCTCACGACAATGGAGACTTTGGGGAATGTAATTATTTGAGGAGTTAGTTATTTGTTTTCCAATGGTGATGATCTTTTCATCAAAGAAGTTCATGTATTCATTAAAGCTAAAGTGAAGACCCACTTCAGTTGTTGAGAGTTGCTTTTTAGTTAACTTTGCAACTGTATCAAAGAGACATTTTTGATTGTTTTTGTTCAACTCAATCAGGTTGGAGAAATACATGATCGAGCAGATGTGAGTGCTTTTCGGTATTTAAGTGTGCTGTCTATCCAAGCTAGTCTGAATACTTCCAACTTGGTGGAGTGTATTCAGACAAGCTGGAGGCTTGCTTTAGTGCTCTAGTATTTTCTGTGTACCAGGGAGCAAGTGTCGTGTTCCGTAACTCTTTTGTTTTAAGTGGTGCAACCATATCTAAAGTATTTTGCAGCGTTGAGTTCAGATCCTGGATTAGATCGTTTGCGGATTTATTTTCTTTGTCACTGATGAGAAAGCTTGGAAGAATATCAAGAAATCAATTTGTAGTCAGAGAATTTATATTGCAGCTTTTGAAACGCATTTTTTGCGGAGCGAGTGGACTTCTTGTTTTTACGGTAAATGTAATAAGACAGTTATTCGATGTTCCAGGATTTACAGGGGAAATTATTAGATCTAAAATATCTATTTCTGGTGACAAGACTAAATCTAAGGTATGATTGTGGCTGTGCGTTGGACCTGAGACATGTTGGATAAAACCCATTGAGTCAATTATGGCCATTTGGGTGTCATTTGACTTTTCCATAAGAATATTGAAATCGCCAAAAAATTTGAATACTATGTGCCATGACTACAAGGTTAGACAAGAATTCTGGATACTCATTGAGGAACATTTATTTGGCCTGGGCGACCTGTAAATAGTGGCTATGTAAAACGATTTATCAGCCTGGTTAACTTTCATGAGCAAAACTTCAAAAGAATGAAAACCAGTGATGTGTTTAAGAGTACATTTATATTTCCTGTCATAGATATTAGCAACACCCCCTCCTTTTCGGGATGCACAGGGGATATGATCACTAATATAGCCTGGAGGAGAGACCTCATTTAGGGCAGTAAATTCATCAGGCTTCAGCCATGTTTCACACAAGCCAACAACATCAAGTTATTGATCAGAGATCAATTAATATACTGCAATTGTCTTTGGAGCAAGGGACCTAACATTTAGGAGTCCCACTTTGAGATGCGAGATAATATAGTCAGTTTTATTTGTTACCGAGGTGGAAGAAGGTTTTATCTTAATAAGGTTGCTATTGTTAGTGCTTCCTTGTTTAATGTTTCTCAGCCTGGAACGAGTCACAGTTGCAATAGGCAAAGCTGTACTAACTACTCTGGCTATGCCATCGACAGACTCCACTATGCTAGCAGGCTGGCTAACAGCCTTCAGCCTGTCCTGCACCCTATCTCATGGCGAGGCTATAGGAGTGAGACTCCTGTCAATGTTCCTTGATAAAAGAAAGCACCACTCCAGCTAGGATGAAGTCCGTTGCTCCTCAGCAGATCAGGCCTGATCCTATTTCTGGGCGAGTCCCAAAAAGACAGCCAGTTATCTACAAACTCAACCTCCTGCGACGGGCAGAACTCTGTTTTCAGCCACGATTGAGTTGCGCAAGTCTGCTGAAGAGCTTCACACTACCCCTAGCTGGGAGGGGGCCAGAGACAATTACTCGGTGCCGACATATTTCTAGCTAGTTTACACGCTGATGATATGTTCTGCTTCATAATCTCTGACTGTTTAATCCTAACGTCGTTGGTGCCAACGTGAATAACAATATCTCTGTACTCCCTATACTTGCCAGTTTTAGATTTCGCTAGCACCAACCCCAGATTCGCGGCTATGTCAGTGGCTCTGCCCCCCGGTAAACTGTGTACGATCACTGGCTGATTCTTTAGTCTAATACAGCGGGTAATGGACTCGCCAATGACTAAAGTTTTCAGTTTTTCCGGGCCACCGGTAAAAAATGCCTGCCGATCATTCCCCTTCAAAGACGGCTCGGGTCTTGACTAAGACTCCAGTGGGGAAAACCTGTTGAAAATCTCAGTTGGCTCTAGCAGCGACCCAGGTTTAACTTGTCAACGGCATTTCTTCCCAGTGACCAAGAGAAAGTTCTTGCCCGGCTGCAGGATCTGTGCCAGGAGGCCAACAACATGATCATTTCATCCTGGTGGCACAGATGCAGTTTTTCCCATTTCTACACTAACATAATCTTGCCTGACATTTGCATCTGAAGCCGAGCCTCTAACTCTGCTATCTTTAACTGAAGACGACAGTTCTTCTCCGTGAAATAGCTACAACAATTACAGTGGAAAGGCATAATAATGGTACTTAGCTTCGGGTAGGTAACTGCAAGCAGCGTACAGCGTACAGCACGTCAACAGTATGGTTTTCCCACAAAGCAGTTCCTTAAATGTTGCTCTGGGTGTTTTGTGACTGTCTGAATGAGTCAGGAATTTTGTAAGGCCGGCCACTCCTGAGAAGATTCACCACTGATCCAAGTTTTTCTCAATTTGGAGATAATAGCTCTCAATGTTGTTTTGGAAATGCTCACACTGGAGTCACAGTGTTTAGGAAATGGTTTTGTAATGCTTTCCAGACTGCCATATCTCAGCAACTTCTGGAATTTGGTGTGCTGGTTGTTGAGACTCTGTAGACAACTTCACATTGATGGTATACATTCTAAATCCCCTACCATTCAAAAGTTTCAGGTCACTTAGAAATGTCCTTGTTTTTGAAAGAATAGCACATTTTTTGTCCATTAAAATGACATCAAATTGATCAGAAATACAGTGTAGACATTGTTAATGTGGTAAATGTCTATTGTATTCTAACCAGAATAGAAAGAGGAGTGGGAGGCCCCTGTGTACAAATTAACAAGAAGACATAGACACAATATATTAGATAGTCTAATTTGTGAAACAGACACCTCCCAGGTCCTCAACTGGTAGCTTCATTAAATAGTACCCGCAGAACACCAATCTCAACGTCACTGTGACGACTACGCCATCTACTGCCCATCCTCCCCCTGCAGGAGGCGGGCTTCGGCGTTCGAAGTCAACGGCCTTCTGACACCATCGTCCATCTCGTCAACTCATTGCACCTGTTGTCTCGTCTAGCTCACCTGATCATAATTAAGTCACTATATATGTTCCCTCTGCTCCCTTTGTCCTTGTGTGTTATTGTCTCTATGGTATGAGCTCACTGAATTAAATGAACGAGAACTTACCGACTCCGCAGTCCGCTCCACCTTTTTCACACTCAAACGCTGACAGTCACCACTGAATGTCAACTCCTGGATGCTGGCCTTATAGGCACATTTTCAAAGAAAAATATATATCTCAGACCGGCCAAAAAAAAGCAATGTTTAAGATGGGCAAAAGAACACAGACACTGGACAGAGGAAGATTGGGTGTTTGGATCACAAAAAAGAACATTTGTGAGATGTAGACCAAAAGAAAAGATGCTGGAGGAGCGCTTGACGCCATCTGTCAAGTATGGTGGAGGCAATATGATAGTCTGGGGGTGCTTTGGTAGTGGTGAAGTGAGAGATTTCTACAGGGTAAAAGCAATCTTGAAGAAGGAAGACACACTCCATTTTGTAACGCCATGCCATACCCTGTGGATGCTGATTCATTGCAGTCAATTTCCACCAACAACAGGACAATGACACAAAGCACAACTCCAAACTATGCAAGAAATATTGAGGGTCAGCTGGTGTTCTGTCTATAATGGAGTGGTCAGCACAGTCACCGGATCTCAAACCCATTGAGCTGTTGTGGGAGCAGCTTAACCATATGGTATGCAAGAAGTGCCCATCAAGCCAATCCAACTTGTGAGGGGCTTCAGAAAGCATGGGGTGAAATCTCTTCCTCAACAAATTAAGAACTAGTAAGCCAAAAGGTCTGCCAGGCTGTAATTGCTGAAAATGTAATATTATTTGATGTAAGCACAGTTCAAATGGTACAATTAGTAAATAAGAAATCATTATTTTAACCTTGTTAATGACTATATTTCCTATTCAAACCCATTTAATGTATGTTTTCATTGAAACCAAACATTTTTAAGTGACCCCAAACTTTTGAACGGGAGTGTAAATCATGTTAGGTTGAATATGGCTGGCAGCAGTGGTAAATTGGAGCTGGATCCTACTGAAACAGGATCCAGCACCTATCAGATTTTCCTCAGTTTATTGGGTGTGTCTGCTCTAATTGAACCCAATGATTAATTTAATTTGGTTATTAGGTTAATTAAGTAACTAAGGGGCAATCCTTACTTCACACAGGGCAAACTGATGTTGGATAACTTTTCCTTAAAAAAATACAATTATAATTTATAACAGAATTTTGTGTTTACCTGGGTTCACTTCATTTTATACTACATTTTGTATGAAGATCTGAAACCTTTCAGTGTGACAAATATGCTGTCATAGAAGAAATCACGAAAGGGGCAAATACTTTCTCATGGCAATGCATAACAACTGCATTCAACACATTTATGATTTTTTTAAAACACCTACAGGACAAAATAAAATCTTCAAACATATACTGTGTGTATTGTAAGGAAAATATGTGCAATGAACAAGGAGGTATTATATTTACTGCAATGAAACATCAAGAAAGAAATATCAATAGTAGGTGCTGTCTCAATCTGCTTGTAAAATAAGTCTGACAGCCTCAGAGATAACAGGATCAGAAAAGTCTCCCTCCACAGCCCTTGGTTGTATTAAGTGGCCAACACCTAATTACCAACAGTGTAGCACTCATTTGAAAAGGTTTCACAGTATCTCAAAAGTTTTTACAGACATATCACCTAAAATCCAAGCTTCTCCCACTTATTATGTACACTATTTTAATTTCACACTATTTCACACAAAAAACTTTCAAATTTAAGGGGTCCAAGTTGTTGTCTGGAATTTTGAGATCAGCAGATGGCCTTGAAAATGAAAAACCACAATAGAAACCTCATCTTGCAGAGCTTGATATCCTCTCAGGCTTCTCCTACCACCTCTATGGGCTTCCATACCAGCCATTTTGAATGTGGGTGTTTTAACAAATGCTCTTATCCAGACCAATTAGGACAGTGTGACAGTGTGATGAATTCATCACTTCTCCTGCTTGGGGATTTGATCTAACAACCATTTTTTTTACTGATCAGTTACTCTAGTGGCTAGGCTATCTGCCAGCCCAGAACACAGTTAATGTAGCAGAATCATTCATTTTGGGTAGTCTACCACTGGTTCCTCCTGATTGAATCTCTTTTGAAATGACTATGTAAAATTTCCATAATTCAGTCTTTATCTGGCTGTCATATTGTGCTCCTAAAGCATTGTGCGCAGTGGTGTGTTGCAGTTTACATTCATTTATTTATTTTGCACGACTCTGATTTTAGTTGTTTTATCAGTTTACCCACTGCTTGTTTACACGAGTATCTGTATCTATTGTAACCTTATAACACACTGTGTCATTGGTCGGAACTCACCCTAACCTATGTATGTTAACTATTCAGGTACATTCTAGTCACATTTGAAGTGGACCTTTGATTTGAGACCACTAGGCATTAGGGTTATATTAACTAACATACTGCATATTAACACCATGGTTATTTATCCATTATAGAGTTCATGCAAGGATAACATATTTCTATCTATTTAAAAAGGAGCTTTTGCAACACAAAGTACGTCTCAGAATATAATGTGTTGCAATACCTTTTTCTGACAGCTAATTAACATCTGAACACATAAAAAGGCACCTGAACACATGAAAATGAGAACATAATACACAGCCACCTGATCATGACATACATTCAATAATATACAAATATTTTGCTTTAACTGAGACTGTGTTGAAGCATTTGGAAAGGGAAGTTCACAGGAAATGATGTAATGTGCACAAGAAAAACGATGTCTTCAATTGCAGTTTCTTAGGTCAGCGCGTCAAAGAAATCAGTAACGGCACTCGACTGAGCAAAGACAACGCTCCTGGCCAAAGAGAAGCACCCAGTGTCAGGAGAACCAAGTCAGATTGCATCACATTCATCAAGTTAACTCAGTGACAGAAAAACCAAGGCTGATGTCGTTATGTTAACCAAGGTGAAGCAATCTTAGCCGCAGCATGTCCATGAAAGGCACTGTGCCTCATTACTAGTAAATACAACCACATCAATCGCTTTACTCAGCGGCACATCTGGTTTGATGTCCAGATGTTTTTGTTTATTGAAGATGCCATGGGGGCGCTTGCATGGTGTAGTGCAAGATACACAAAGTCTGGATGTCGTCACCGCAGGCTAATTGGCCGGTGGTTAACAGTAAGGGGGGCTTTTTGTTCCAGCAGTTGTAGACAAAAGTAAAGATAAACAGCAAAACATTGGAAGTCAAGTGCTTGGGGACTGTGAGGGGGTGCTAAGTGCCTCAGGTACTATTCTGCCTGGACCCAGTGCAGGGGAGAGGTGAAAATATTGGACAGAGTTCTGTGGCTCTGTTTCCACAACAGAAACCGTATGATCACAAGACAAAACCAGCAGATGCTTGCCATGTGTAGGATGTGAGGGAACTAATATATCTTTGCTATATAAATGATCATCTTGTGTAACAGACACGTTTTCATTTTCCCATCAGATGAACTTGTTGTAGACCTTTTAAGGGGGGTTCTTGGGGTCCGCTGAAGTGTAAAAAGCCTTGGTGGGCTTGGGGAAGGATATGTGGCAACTCCAAGAATACTGGAGTTAACACCCACTTTTGAACAAGGCAGTGGATCCGGCATTTCTCAGACCTCCAGATTACAGATGCAGAGGTTTCTGTGTGTGTGTATTACGCTGTTAATACAAAAGAGCATCACAGGATTTTGTGACATCAACATGGACTTCTGTATTAGTAAATCCTGACATGCACACGTAAAAGGCATTTTTTTCATGTTACTGTGCTGGTTAATGCCGTTAATCAAGCAACTCTCAGGTGTTGCACCCTACACAATTCAACATGCTGAGCAGCAAACAGGTTTGTTGGGACTTGTAACCTGGGTTGATTTGCCCTTTCCCACATTATTGCTATATATCAACACACACATACACCATTATACAGTATATATTTAATAAATATACTATATATTTACCAGAAACGCTTCCTTCACCTTTTGTACTGCCTTAGGCGGGGATCAATCTGGTGATTTTCTGAAAACATCCAATAAAATATATCTCGGAAATATGAAGTGGAAATGTTGGCTACATCATCTAAACAAAAATGTAATGAGAGAAACGTGAAGAGACAGGTACATATAAAATGTCAAGGGGGGCAAGCAGAACCAAGCTATATAAAGAGAAAGTAATAAACAGAGGCACAGATGTGATCTGCACATTGCACATGTCTCTGATCTGCACATGCACGGAAGCTAGATCTTTAGCGCTAGATAGACTTCTGCGTAGGTCTGAGAAAAGCCTGATCAACAACCATGATAGGAAATACGATCAGTGGTACGATCCAGCTACTGGGTGCCTAGGCTCACTCATTTGCCTTACCCTTTGAAATAAATTGTTACTGAAACTTGTATTGTGTACAGGTTTTGTACAGTATTATTGGTTTTGTAAAGATATTAGAACCATCTCTGTGGATGAGTCATCCTTGCAGCTAATATGTAAGTGAAAAATGCACATGTTGGGACTGACAGTCGATTCAATTACAAAGTAAAACTCCAACGTTGGGGTCAGCCAATTTGACACCAGGCAATGTCATCTCTAAGAAATAGGCAAGCAGCGACAGTTCACAATGGGGTTTTTTCCAGAACATAAAATTGTACTTCCTGCCCTGGTCATGCCCCTACAGCAACACATCTATTATCAAGGTTAGTGGACCTACCACGTTTATGGTGAAATGCCTGCTGGTCCGCGGCAACACTCATGAAAGTCCCTTGTAATGCACTGAGATTTCCTTCATACAACCAGATTTATACAATTAATGTCCACCATTTAGATGTTAACAGTGTTGGCAGATGGATCAGTTTCTTTCCCAGTTGGGCTATCTTGTTTAGTGACAGTGTGTGTGCAACAAAATGGACTTGGCCAGATTAATAAACTTACAATGATATGGTTTTCTAGCAAAGATAGAATAAAAAATGGCCAGGGTTTTTGGTAGAGACGGTGGGATTTAGGCTGTATTTTGATGGTATATTGAAAATCTAATCTGGCAAACCTGGCCACATACACAGTGCTTTCCATTTTACTACAGATTTGACTCTAGCTTCTGAACAGTTTGAGCTATTGGCTATTATGCCTTCTTAAATTAAGGGTATGGCGCTCAAATATATTTTATTTTTGTTTTCCTTTGTCACACTGAAAAGGTGTGTAGTACTCATTAAAAGGGACTGTTGCAAAATCGCAATTCACAGCAATGCATGTCTTTTCAGCAGTCAATTATTACTTGCTGATCTTTCCAGACATTTTCAATAACTCCCTAATAACTTTTTGATGCATGGCTCCCACCACAAACAACAGACCCAAATCCTTAAGATTACATTTTGGTTGACCAATTCTTACATATTTTTTATATATTTATTAAATTAACAATATTGTCCTAAAATACAGAATCACATTGCTTGATGGACCATGTCTTGACTAAATAAAAAAACATCAACTTGTTGGTTAGAGCAGTACACATTGTAAAATGGAATGTGTTTTTAATTTTAAGAGCTATTTATTTAACCAGCATTTTCGCAGAGAAGAAGATAACAATTTCCTGCTCCATGGGAGAACATCTTAAGACTGCCCTATAAGACTTCACCTCAGCCCAACCGTGGATTAGTAACAGGAAGAAAATACAGAGCATCAGCACCACCTACTGGACACACACATATTAGAAAGTGTCGTATATCATTGATGTGTAGTTCATGCAAAGTGCAATCCTGATGCAATCTCGTGCTGAGTTATTAACATATGAGATGATGTGACATTCTATTTAATTACACATGTCATGGATCAAACAGTCCTGACACGAAAGAGGTGCACAGAAGATGAGTGTTAACAGTTTTAATTCAATTAAAAACAAATGACAAAACAGAGTAGATCAATGCAAATAGAACAGTATTAAGAACGTACCATAAAATCGCTCCTGAAAAGTCAATACATGTGATACCTTTTGTATAGCTCAAGCGGTTAGAACGTTACCCGGGAAGGCGTTCATGTGTGTTAAGATGGAGAGAGCGGCCAGGCGAACTGTGAGTGGAGGAAGTCATTAAACAGCATCAGCACGTTTACGCCGGTTCTACACATCAACCCTCTTTGTCCATACCCCTGATTGATCGCTGCAGTCCAACCCCAAAACCGCCATTGGATGTAATTTCACTGCTGTTACATCAGGAATAAGATGTTAAAACTCACACAGTGATGCTCTCCCGGTTATCTCCGGGGTAATTAGTTACATTTCCAACATGAAGCAAGATTAGGTATGGTGTAGGACATGTTGTTCTTGCGTGAATTGCGTTGCGCTGAAGCATTTCCTAAATGTTTGTAAAAAAAACTTGTTGGGGCCTAAAAATGTCACAGTTGGGGGCATGTCATTTAAGTAGACAGGTTCTATATCGGAAGTCAACCACTAATAATGATACAACAGATTTGCATTGGTTGTGAAATCAGAACAATGGACAGAACCGCACACCACTAACTGCCCGACAACTAAACATGCCAAGTAGCTTGTCATTTTCCTTTTTTCCATAGCCGAGGGCAGCCTTCAAAGTCAAATACACTCAAATTTTTGGTTTATGCGTTTGCTTTCAAACTTGCTTGAGATAATTTCATGAGATTACCAGACGCCCTCTGTACAGTTTAAACCCCTGTAATTACTGTCAAAGATTAATACAATAAATTCTTAAATTCTACATTTCATGTTTATTCATAAAGTTAATGTGCAGAAAGTTTAGTCACGAGGGAAGAATGACGTCATCCTTTCATCCCGGGAACAATCAGAGAGCTCCCGAGCAAGCGACAAGCAATGAACAGTCCAACTTTTACCTATGTGAAACTAGCCACAATAACGGTCAACCACAATAAAGATTAGCCACCAGGGTGGAATTTATGAAATGCTTTCAAAATAAAGGTAGTGATGCATAAATACACAAATATTTCTGAAAGAAGTATATAATTTTAGGGTTAGATAATGCTATAAACAAGTTTGAATTGTTGCTGTTGTATGAATTCAACAAAAGACAGAAATGCGAAAGTTGAAATTGCACTATGTGTATTTAATAAACGTAAAATTACAATGGAGGCAAAACATGATCAAACTTGAGGGGTCATTAAAAAAGCCAACAAATTCACCTGACACTCCCCTTGGAAAAACTAAACATTTCGTTCAATATGTATAAACTGTGTACTATACCAGTATTTTGATCAATCCTCCAGACAGGTAAAAACATGTATTTAATTATTGTGTTTATAATGGCTACAGAAATATGTATTACCTTCTGCTTGATGCTCCCCTACTCATGTAAATCAAAGTGCAAAACCTTTATACCAGTGTAATCTCCCCTTCCTGAATCAAAGGGATTCCATTTCCCTAAATGTTAAAATCTCTGGGTGAAATCCGAGAAACAATCCAAATCAAGTCAATCACCTGATCCAAAAGAGCCAAGATCCCTGTTCTAAATGTTTTTTTCTGGTGAATTTTCAAGTCATTCATGCAGCAGTATTTTGCCCTACTTACATAAAATGTTCACTCAATGATGATGGGGCAGTGCCACAGAGTCTGGATGAGGAGGTTATCATAGTTACTCATAAAATCTCTCAAAGGTTTGTTACTATTGGAAAATGTCTCTCCTAAACAGATAAAAAGGCATTACCAAAAACATTGCCCAACAGACTTAGTCATTTGGTGATAAAATGACTATACTCGGATCAGACGGGCTTAATATTGTACAAGAGCGTCTCGCTTGAGTGTTTATTAACATTCCTTTAATTCGTTGTCATCACCCAGATCACCAACAAATATTTATCCTAGTTAGTCTCATGGCCATGACCTGCTACATAAAGCAGCCAGACAGGCATTGGGACAGTTCTTTACTGGTCATTGAATGTTAGAATGGGAGTATATGTGACCTAAGCAACCTTGAGTGTGTTATGATCAATGTTACCATCTCCAATTCTAATATCTCTGGCCAGCATCCTACACTTTTAATGCACAACAGTGCTAAGAGTTTACCAGGAATGATGCAACAAATAAAAACATCCAATCAGCGGCAATGCCTTTGATGACAACATTTCCTTAATGAGAGAGGTCATCAATGAATGGCAAAAAAATACAAACATAAAAAGAACATAAAAGAAAGGAACAAACATTAATGACAAAATATGCAAACAAAAGAAGAAAATAATTGTGCAAACTAACAGGCAAGCCACAAACAAGCAAATAATTCCAAACTATGCCAATTATGTGTACAGAAGAGTATCTCAGAATACACAACTAGTTGGTCTTTGTCATGGATGGGCTTCTGTTGTTCACCTAATTGGGCTATTGTTGTTCACCTAATTGGGCTACTGTTGTTCACCTAATTGAGATGGGGCTGGGGTGGAGATTTTCCATGGTCAGTCAACTCATACAGGGTGAGCTGTGATACTAACTTTATGTAAACTCTTGACAGTTGTGTTTCAGGCACATCACTAAATAACCGATTCTCGATTTTGATGGACCACAATACATAGGTAAGAAAGGCTGTCCTGTCAAAACAATGTACAATATGTACAAAAGGCTGAATAAATAGATAGACAGATAGACATATACATATATACATATATATATATATATATATATATATATATATATATATATATATATATATATATATATATATATATATATATATATATATATATATATATATATATATATATATATATATATATATATA